>CAEGAF010133319.1:0-19609 GCA_903067075.1 Micropoecilia bifurca | reverse complement strand
ATTTATACCATTGTTGAAACTCATTGTCATGACAGCATAATATGAGACAAGCTTGGTGGTAGTTTTAACAAATATGTAAAAACATGTATATTTTTATAAAAGTTACATATTGCAGCTTTAAGTCATGCAGGGGACAAAACAAAATCATGGAGGATGTTCTGCTTAGATGGAAGGGAAACTGAATGCATCCAACATAGCAGTCAAGGTGGCTGTGTGACCAAGCTTTAGGCATGTTTTCATTCAGAAGGGACAAGAAAAGATAATTAAAGTGGCTGGAGATGCATACATGACAAATTAACGGTTAATCTTTTGCTTGTACATGGACCTGCTAGAACATGACAGAACGCTATAGCTTAAAGCACATTCACTATTCATGTTAGAATGGCTCTGTTGGTGCAGACCAGCAGATAAAAATCTGTTTGAGCATTTTTTAAATTAAATAAACAAAATGGGCAATGAGCAAAAATGTCTTCTGGGTGTGAAAAGCTGAGAGAGGAATAAACTGAAAGACTTGCGAGTGTAATTCCAGTGAAAGGCCGTAGAATTATGAATGTTTTTCTGTTTATTGTAAGATTACTTATGAAGTCAGTGATAAATGGAGCAGAGCTATTAGTCCTCAGAGGAAACTGGTCTTATCAGCCATCACAAAGCCATCCTCATCCTGCCACTGTCACAAACAGGAAGGGGGCATAACTCCCAGTTCCTTAGAAGGAAGCTCAGTTGGGAAACTGAGCTTCCTTCTAAGGAACTGGGAGTTATGCCTTCTGCTGGTCAAAGCCCTTCTGATTGTTTCGGTTCATAATGGGGACACTCTTGTTTGTCAGATCCCCCTGGGCTGCTGAGCATTTCCTGCCGTGTACCCAATCACACACTTGTTCGCTGCTCCTGGAAGGACTCTGTGAAAACCTTCCTGCCAGCCAAGTACAACACCTCCTTCAGGTACAACACAGTTACTACATCGGAACGGGCAATTTCAGAACGTTGTTTAAAGAAACGAACAAAAATTGTAATAATAATTAAACACTTTTGATCTTGTTTTGAAGAGGGAAGGAAGAGAAGGAGCCGACCAAATTGTGCATCGTGGATTCCACCAACAGGCACTGTGTGGTACAAGATCCCGCATTCTGGCAGACCATCCACACATTTGGAGTCACAGAGACAAACGCTCTTGGGTCCCAGACATCTTACCGCAAAATCAGACTAAATGAACTTTGTAAGGCTGCGTAGGAAATCTGTGATTTTTATCAATTTTAATTTGGATTTTACAGGGGAGTGTCTCATAAAGCTAAATTATGTGAAATAGAGTTGTCTTAATTTAACACTAGGAAACAATGATTGGTTCTAAATTACACTTGCTTTGTCAATTAGAGCTGAAGCACTTTTTTTTTTTTTTAAAAGAAAATTTTTTTTTTTATTTTGCAAAAATTAAAAAAAAAAAAAAAAAAAAAAAAAAAGAAATAAAACTGTTTCACTTTCTAACTTTCTACTTGTTTATGCTTTTGCAGTGAAACCAGACCCTCCACGGTCTGTGATCATAGAGGAAGTGGAAGGTTATCCATCAAAATTATGGGTTACATGGAAGAATCCGTCGTCTTGGCCAGAGGACCGTTTCTTTCCCCTGAGATTTCATATTCGATACAGACCACAGGGATCCATGCACTGGTCAGAGGTAAATCAATCAAACCCTCACCCACATTATAGGCTCTTAATGCCGAACTGGTTCGCCACCCCTCCTCTATTCGGCGTTATGATTGTGCCATCAGTAGCATCGTTTTGTCTCTCCAAAAACAGATGATGACAGAAGAGAATTCAATTGAAATACCCGACGCCACACCGTACCACAGCAACCAGGTTCAGGTTCGGGCCCGTGACGACGTCAGCCCGGAGAGCCAGTGGAGTGAATGGAGCGCCCTGAGTTTCCGTACGCCCTGGCGAGGTGGGACACATTAATGGATATTACACGGATATTTTTGGTGACAAATGAAAATATATGGGTTGACTGGTCAAAATAATGAGTGTGATATTGTAAATTTTTGAGAAGCTATGAAAGAAACGTTGATTAGATCAAATCTACTAAGAGAGTTGGACTCAAGACAACAATGTCGGGATAGAAAACTGGGACGCAATAAAACTGGATGAATGGTGAAGTGCTGGAAATGAGCCGGTTCTAATTACTTGTGTTTGATGCGCAGCCAGAAACAAGTACAGATTTCATTAAGTATAATTAACTTTGACTGTAGGTTTCTTTTGTGGTTTGAGTCACGGGATTTGGTACATTGACGGCAAAGTTTGCATCTGTTTGTTTGCGCCGCAGCCGACACCACCACTCACCCTTCAGATGACCCAGATGATATCTATCTCTTCAGCACGCCGCCTGAAACTTTCACCTCCAAAACCCACGGTAAGACTGGATTGTCTCTTTAAAATATCAGACCCCGGGCAGCCTTGTTCCTCGGCAACAAACCGGGTGTTTGTTGTATAAACGTGATGCCAACTGTCATCACGTTTATACAAGTTCCTCATTAACATTATCCTTAAAAAGTATTTTAAATGTAGAGCTAGAGCTCTGCCTCTACTCTGTCTGTGTTTTCCACATGCCTTTTTAATTAGGTGAATCACATTTCCTGCTGTTTAAATTCTTTCTAAAATTATGTAGGCAGCGCAAGAAATTCCTACAAAAAAAGCCTCTAAGGATAATGGTGTCTTGGGAAAGTATTTACATAATTGTAAAGAGGATGGAAAATTATACATAATTTTGTCAACTATTTTTAAAAATAGAAGCCTGAAAACTTTGCTGATTATTTGTATTTAGTGCCTATATGTATCTAGTTGTGACTATGAATAAATGCAGCTATTCTGTTAAGGCCTTGGCGATTTGCTAAGGAATGTTAGTGAGCAAATAGCATCATGATTTGGCCCAGGATCATGTTACAGGCCACTGAACTAACTTTTTGCTGTGTCTGCACTGGTGTGCCTAGCTTTTTCTCGCCATCACAAAATTGTTGTGCATCACATTAAACATTGCAGTTGTACGAGTTTGCTTTTTTTTTTTTTTTTGAATCACTGTTCAAAACGGCAATATTTACTGATGAATGATTAACAATTTAGCAAACATAAAGTGACTGAAAAAGGGTTCGAAGTGGTTCAGTGAGCAAAGTCTAAGCAAGGACTACTCAAGATAAAATGAATGAATGAAGCGATGTAAGGACTTTAAAAATGCAAGTTCAAATATTTTAAAGGCTGAACATTATGGATATTTACAATAGATGCAGTCGGAAGGATTGGGAGGGTGACTGATCACACAGATACATGCGCTCAGAAAAGCCTTGTGCTCTTAGGTTGGTGGGAAAAATATGACACTGTTATTATCATCAGTGTAATGCAGAAACCAGACCGATCAAACTAAAACATCAATATTTAAAACATGCACATCCTCCACAGCTCTGACACACATATCCTGAGATCATGATGATGATTTTTAGATGACCGAGGCCTTAACTTTTCTACAGCCTCTCTGTTTATCTGACTAGCCTTCCCTGCTCGCCTCTGGTCTAATGCAGTACACAACATTGACACAATCTACCACAGCCAATCAGAGGGTGGGGGACTGCCCTGTGCCATCTCTGATTGGACAAAATGTTAGCCTAATGCATGTCTGCTGTTGAACTACAGGGAGACTTTCAGAGTCATCTCATAGAGTGAGATGTTCACAGATTGAATATAAATGTGTGCTTTTCACATTATTTTGTGTAAAATTTAACTTGATCCTCTTTTATTTCCACTTCACATTGTGCCACATCATTTTTCAAACTCCCTGTATAATCACCAGAAAATATGCTACAGTATTTAACTATAGAAATGTTTCAGGGTGGAAGGGTTCAAGGGTTGTGAATTACTTAAAAACTGTTTGTACTTTGTAGCTTTGTTTTAGTTTCTTATAATGTGTCTCTCCAAACTTTTTTTTATGTCACTACTTTTGCTTTTTGGCTGAACTGTTATTATGTGTGACTATATTTCATGATCTGGGTAGAGGATGTGTACAGCTTGTGTCATTTCTCCTCATTCTTGTTTTGGGTCTTGCATTTTTAACTATTTATTGGCCTGATATCAAGGAAAACTGCAGGATAATCTGCTCCATAGCTCTTGTGTTTGTTTTGGCAGCATATAAATGTCTAATCAGTCATTAATGCAGCTGAAAGCACAGAGGGCATTATTTACAGTCATTACAGTCTAGATAAGACCAAACATGTACCTCTTGTTTGGTCCAATCCTCCATTACATATAATTGTAGTACATTGCTCTTACAGCATGTCGTGTTCTTCGATGTGATTTTTGGATCCTAGATAGTAGCACCCATATATCTGGGTAAAAGCGGGTTAAAAGCGACCTGCAGTCGCAATTATCCCTTCTAAACGGTACACATTCAGGGAACGTGTAAGTGTAAACAAACACCCACATATAAGAGACCAGGGAGAATGAAACTGAGTGGAACTAAAAGATGAGCTGAAAACTGATTTTCTGCAGGGTTTTTTTTTTCAGTCTGCATGTAAAATGTTGATAACGCATTTCAAACAGATTGTTTTCAGTTCAGTTGCGTCCATAAGAGATTTTTGTTCCCCCATAAAAGTGTAATTCATGAATGTTTTTTGGTCAGATCTGGAACAGCAATCCTCAGGTTGACTTTTAACCCGGGAGTAATTACATCCAGAAACGCATCATCAGTGTTTTGGCAGACTGTTTAGTTCGTAAACAACAAGCTAGAAATTTGCGAAATCTCTTCTGTTTTTATTAAAACTCAGCTACACCCACTGGCTTTTCTTATCCGTTTGTTGTCCCAATTTTCCTCAGTCACACGCTGCTCCGTTTTCATTAGCTTTCTGCTGCTTTGCTTCTTCCACCCTGGTAGGCTCCCAATATGTTGTTTTGCTTAAATCTTTTGTTTTTTCCCTCCCCCCCCCCCCACTTTCTTCCCACATTAGGTGTCGTACAAGAGGATGATGGTAATTTGGGTCTGGTGATCCTCTTGGTTTTGTTCTCCATCTTCATACTTACCACCGTCCTTTCCCTTATTTTTGTCATATGGTAAGACACAAAGACACGCACACATCCCAGAACGGATCACGGCTGTTTGTTTGACCAAGACTTTACGTATTATTTTATTTTTTTATTGTACTATTATTTCTAGGATGAGACAGAAACGGAGGGAACATGCAACCAAACAAGAGCTCGCCTCTATGGTCAAGATGAAATCTATGCCAATCTAATGAGAAACTTAACTGACATCGTTTAATGTGTCAAGGTCAGTTTTCTCTTCTTTTCTTTTAAGGAAATATTTCACTTTTTACACCTGGGTATGCAAACAAAAGACCAGACCAAAATCCAATCGAATTCGATTTTTAGGGAAGCATAAAAATCATGGTGTGACCAAAAAGTGAAATGGTTCAAGGCTTGTGAAAACCTTTGCGAACAGTTTTATATTGGAAAGACAGTGGAGGTCACAGCCATTTGTTTTTATTTAGTTTGTTTACCAGATTCATCTGTGAGTTTTGAAAAGAAGCAGCCTACATGTTTGAATCCAATTAAAATCCTATTTTGGATGCTTTTTTACTGTGACTTAAATAGCTCCACTGATGATCATCAAAAGCATGCTTAGCCAATGAGAAGACTTTGGTGGTTTTTCTGCTTTACTACAATGCAATATGGTTCAAAGAGTTGCTATAAACATCTCTGAGACAGCCCTTCAGATAGCCTGCCAACTTTTGATTATAAGGCTGGCACACACACACACGCACGCAAACACACACAAACACACACAAACACAGATTATAACTACGTATTCCTGCATATCTTCTATTTATCTCTGGCTTTTAAATATATGCTTTCAAGCAAATTATGCTATGATTTATATGTTTTCTGCAGCTGCATTTTTCTCCCTTCACCATTTCTTTTTAATTTTTTTTTTATATATGTGTGTTTTTCTTCTCAGGTTTGTTTGAAGTGTCCACAACTTGTCAGCTTCAGCAGTGAGTTTTTTCAGCTGAATTTTCAGCTGAAATTATGAACAGAGCATCACTCCATCCAACTTCCAGGACAACGGAAGACACGAGTGGAATGGAGAATTTTTCGGTATTTACCACATGACTGCAGGGGAAAGTTTTGGGAGCCTCGCTGGACTTATTCAGTGGCATCCAATTAACTGCACTACCCACAATGCATTACAGAGTCGTCAGGAGAAACCTGCAACCAAACTCTGCTTACTTAAGCCGTGATAACTCCTCAGAGGAACGAAAAACAACACAACACAGCACCACGACAATTCTACTTTCACAACCAATGCTGCTTTAGGTGGACTGACTCTTTGTGCCTTTTGAACTTTTTTTTTAACCAACAAAATAGGACAAGAAATTCAGCTGCCAAACACAAAAAGATAGGATTTTATTGTGGAACTGCTTGGCTCTTTCTCCCCAACCAGAACATTTCCATTTCATTCATTTATTTTATGAGTCTCTCTGTGTGAATAAACACAATCATTCTTACATTGACTGACTCAATGCTGTGAAGGAAGCAGAAGCTCTGCCAGTCTGTATGAGTGTGTCTGATGCCAAAGCAGCAACAATGGGCATTACAGCCTCTGCTGGAAGGGTGGGGTGGGGGGGTGGGGGGGGGTGATTAGAAAACAATCTGTAACCTGCTTTGGACCTGAGGGAGAATTTTGGGTTTTGAAGAATGAGGGCCAAGGAGGAAATGTTGGGTAGTAAGGACTTTATCTGGTTTATAATGAACGATTTTATGTTGCATGATACCATGATATGTTGCATGAGTGGTTTTACGTTGCATGACCCCATTATATTGTCTGTCACTTACAGTACATGTATTTTCTTGTTCATTTATGTCGTTTTGTTTTTATGTGACTGAAAGACTGGGAAGGAAAAGAGGAGAGACTGGCCTTTCACAAATCACCAGCATTAAGACGTCACTTACTTAGTCATATATAAAAGATCTTAGAGAGTTTTTGATACACAATTAAATTCCATCACCTTCCATCACAAGTTGAACCCATTGAAACTGAACTGAAAAATCATTGGAAATCTAAATCGAACCAAGAATATTCACTTCTTGCAGAGAATTTGGAAATAAAGCAAGAAATGCATAGTGTAATAAATATCAAGTCTTTTTTAGGGCCCCTTTAAACTGCACTAAAACCAGAACATGACGTTTAAATGGTCTTTGCATTTTAACGCCATGACTCCTTCAGTGTTACATGAAGGAGTCCTGCATTGGTAACCTTGTTCATGATATGTGGTCATTTTGAGACACTGACCTACAACCTAATTCTACTCAAACTCAAGAACTCAAGTGATTTATTACTTTGCAGAGCAGCTGCTATTCACACGAGTTTGGAACCGATAGGATCTCACCGAGCAGCTTAAACAAACACTCCCTCCATGCTAATAAACACACTTCCACCTTGAACATGGATATAGTTTTGTACTGGGTGTCAAACAAGGTTCCACAGCTGTGGAGAAGTGCACACAACTCCAAATTGTGCATATACACCTTGTGCAAAAAGTTTAGTTTTTCTTGCTGCAGTTCAGAATTAAAAAATAAATGAATAAATACCCCCAGAAGCCACTTCATAGTTGCACAAAAGTAATTGCAAGCAGTGCCAATTACTTAAATTTTTCTTATTTAATACAAATTCATCTGTTGAGATCTCAAGGCATGTGTGCTTTCAGAGCGTTATCCAAAGGCGCATCGTTTACAGCACACAGCATTTTTCTCATTAATATGAATCTGATGAATCTAAGAGGAAATTCCTGCTAATCTTTGCGTCACATTTCTTATTCAGGCAGCACAAAAAAAAAGTTGGCAGTTGTAATACAAGCAAAGTTGCTGCTCACTATCATCAGTGTTATGAACTGCATCGTATTCTGCTGACCAGCGTATTTTTCAGATTGTATAAGGACTGAAATAAGATTATGTGACGGATCAGGAGGTGAATCGATTCACCACCTTTGAGGAAGCACTTTGACCACAGAAGAAATGTTTGATTCGAAAGAGGCTGGCGATGAGTAGGGGGAAGGAGGAAGATTAAGCAGAAGCCAATAAGGCTAATACAAAATCGTGACATGCAACCCCCACATAAACGATTGTGGTACCACCTTCTCCAAAATAAGGCTGAAACTGAAGGTTGAGGTGCAGAAACCTCACATCTACAGTGGTGAGAGAGACGGAGATCAAACAAATTGTGAGCAGAGTAATAAAATAGTTGGCCTCACAATGAAATGTGAAATCTGGGGAGGATTTGGCACGACCCAGTCGGAGTGATGATGAGGGTTTTAGAGACCATGAGATGGTTTTAACCCAGTCTAAAGGGCCCCTAGTAAATCCTGGGAGCTGTTATTAAAGAAAAGGATCATCTAAAGAAAGAAAGAAAAGGAAGTTTAACATCCTACGTGAAGTTGATTTTTTTGCTTATTTATGTTAAAATAGTTGATTACAAAATTAAATTATAAGACATATGATGCCCAAGAGAAGGATAAGGAAATCAAAGCATTTCGTTTTACAGTAAAACTGAGATGATCTTCCTTAGAAGTCTACTAAAGAGCTATGTCAAAGTCTGACACATATAGTTTCTGTTGTTTAACCCCTTCTTTAAACGCCAGAGGATGCAGACAGTTTGTATATAGCAGATCATATTAGTGGGGTCCAAATATTTGCATTGCAATTTACGTATTTCTATTTTCAACATGGGGCTCCTTTTACTTCAGGGAGGTGGCTTGTGGACAGTTACGACGGATGTTAGCATGTGGTTTTGAGCTCCACCGTAAATGAACGGGTTTTGGTATGCTGAAGACATTGAGCACTTTTTTGAGGAACACGGTAAAGGCTGGGATCGGGTGAGAAGATTCACTTCAACTGCATTAATGGAACCTATGGTTGTTTTTTGGTGAGGATTGCACAGCTTTGTCACATTGATAAACTCTGATATTGTGTTCATTAACCGTCAACTTGTCAGTGAAAGTTTATATAACTGAATGTGCACAAGATAAACTGACAAGCGTTGCTTTCACTCTACACACCAACTCACAAAAAATGTTAAAGTTCTGAAATACCTCTTTTACAGCTTTTCTCCTTTACTTCTTTCTTCAATGTTTTTGTTTCTTTTATCCTTTGATTTTATTCTGCAAATGTAAAGGTTGTTTTTTTGTTGTTTAATTCTAGTTTTAGAAACACAAGGGTGCATCTAAGTCAAATTGTTCCAGTTTGATGACTGTATGTTTTCTAAAGCTAACTTCATATATATATATATATTTTTTTTTTTTTTTGCATGGATTCCAGCAAAGCTTACCTGTATATTATCACTGTATATCACAGATAATGGATGTTAAAGTGTATGTGGTGTTTATAAACCTGTTTATGGGGGTAGGTTTGCAGACATGGTTTGCTCAGTCACAAATTAACAAATATTTTCGAGAATTAGTGAGAAGATTTTGACTATGACGTTTGAACTCTCAAAAGGGAATGCTGTTGGTACAGTGCCTTGCAAAGAGTATTTCTATATAGTCATTCGAACATATGGATATGCTTTCAGTTCAACTTCAATTAAATGTCGCCGTAACTCAAGGAAGCTTAATTTGATCTCATCTGAACAGATGAACTTTTGGAGATAACATGTATTAGTGTTTCATTAGTGAATACTTCTGCAAGGCACTTTAAATCAATCCAAATCACACAAAGTTTAGGTTTAGAACTAGCACTACTGACTGAGTGCAATTCATGTCTGCAGAACCTTTCCTGCGATATGTATTTGTGTCTTTGACCCCAGTTACATGAAGCTGTGTTGCTGTACACTTACTGTATGGATAGTGAATCAGTTTTATTCTAACATGCTTAATTCTAGGACTCGTTTTATTTCTGTCCTGTCAAGTGAACCATAGATTTTCTCTCTGACCTCTTCCCTTAAATTTTGTGTCAATATTTGGAATTTTTATTTTATTTTTACATAATATGGATCAAACTGGATTTGGAAGATAGCAAAAACTTGCTCAATGAAAAGCAGAGAGACTATACCCCTAATTTTGACATCTTGCTGAAATTAATGAATTTGTGGTTGTGGTTCTGAAAAAAAGAGTCATATTTGCAGATTGGATCTGAAAGATTCTCAGCATGGATTCTGTGCACTCATCATTGTCGTTTATTTGCCCTGGTTTGAGGTTGACGGCTACCTGCTTTGTTTCTACATCATGAGCATCTATGGATGTATTTCTGTTTCACTCTGGTGGTGTTTTCTCTGGTTCTGTGGACAGAATTCTTTCATTATCCATCTGCAGTGAGATACTGTATCACACTCCAGATGGTTTTTAATCTTACAAGCTCAATACACTCAGGCATCCTCGCTCAGATGTAAATAGTTAATCTTTTCTTTTTTTTTTTCTTGCAATATGTGTACAACACATATCATCATAAGCTGTTTTTCTTCCTGTACTGGTATGTTTCTGTGAAATAAATACTATTTTACCACATTTTCAATAGAAGGAAGTCATTTTGTGTTGTGTTTACGCCTCCCATAGTTCTAACAGGCAGGGCTTGGTCTCCCCGGGGCCTAATTAACCTTTAGTTACATAAACATGTTTTCTGTTGTTCTCTTGACCGTCATCAATGAGAGGTTACTCTGGGTGAAAGAAGGAAGGAAAAAAAGTTTTCTTCTGTAAATTCTCTGCTCTGGCATGCAGTATCACTTTTGCTGAAAAAATGTGACAAATTAAGCAACATCTGCTATTTCCTGTAGTGTAGTGGTAGATATGGCTGTTCTTCCTCTTCCTTCCTGCTCTATTCAGGATATTCCCAATTAGCACTAACAGCTCAGCACAATGACTTGGATACAGATACCCAGTGCAAGTACTTCAACTGAAGTGCACGCTACAAAATGTGCTTTTATCTTCAAAAGTGAGTACTTGAATATTGGGAAGACATTTTATTTGCGTTTATAATGTTCAAATATGAATCACAAGTATAGAAATTAAGGAATTGGGCATAACTTACATGTTTCACTTTATATGTTTCTTACTTATTTCAGAAAATCAATTTGCACAAAATGGCATTGATCCAAAAAACAAGTTAGAACATTTAGAATTATTTAGGTTCATTCCTGAAACTGCTCAGTTCCAGTACTGAACGTAACTGAAACATCACTGGTTCATATTAATTTGTACTGGAAACTTCTTTAAAAAAAGATAAATTGTTCTCTAAGGTCTTGAATGCGGTGTCTTTTGTCCCCTCAAGCAATATTTGAGTATTTACAGGAAATATATAATTTACTTTGAACATAATGTGAGGTTTTAGTCGAGAAATGCATTACATAGCTCTTTGTGAGTAACTTTTGAGGTACCTTTTTTTAGAATAAGAATTTAATCTATGTTAATTTAATCTATGTTGGGAGAGCAAACATAAGTTGCTCTCCCAGAACAGTAATAAAGTCACTCAAATATAAAATAACTAGTCTTAACCTGCCAATAATTATATGGGTGCCTTAAAGTGTCTAGTTAAGATACCCTAAGGCCACAAAAAGATGGGCCTTAAACTCACCAGGGAACTAAAATATATATATAAAGATAATATTTATGCACGATATACTTTCTTGAAATAAAAGAACATCATTAGAAGAGTATCTCAACAAACATGAAGGATGTGTGTTAATCAAATATTAATGAAGCTACCATCAAAACGAGACAGATACAAAGCAAATTCTCATGGAATAAAAAGATATATTTTTTAATATAAATATATAAAACAATCTTAGCAAAATTTAATCTAACTTAATTTAATCTAAATGCATCTAAGAAATCAGATGCATTATTTTTTTTTAAAAACTTAACACTGGAAAAGAAACCTGTAGCAGTAATATAAACTCCAGGAGCCCTCTAGTGGAAAAGGGACATCAATACATCCACTTCTTCAATCCAAAAAAAGGAAAAGGGAAAAGATTCAGCTTGCTTAAAAAGTTTCCAGGTTACAACAGACACACAGCAGGAGAGAAATGCATTGTCCCCATGATACCTTACAATTGCACAACGCACCCCTACAGCCCATCACTATGTTGCATGTTATGGGGAATATTAGTGTTAATAGTACTGCTTAGTTCACTTCACACCTATTTAAGATTACCTGTGGATGCTTTATTTTTATGGTGAATCTTCAGAAAAAACAAAGATATCCTTTTGAGAATAAGAATTTAATCTGTATTAATAATTCCCTTATAACTTGTCATGGTGAATTAATTACTCAGCACTGTTTTAGTATATGAAATGTATTTCTGAGATCTAGGAATGCACATCTAATTTTACTTTGCCATTTTTTCTACACTTTATGCAAAAGCAAACATAGTTGCTCTCTTGAAACTGTAATGAAATCAGACAAGCAATAATTATATGGATGGCTTAAAGTGTCCGTTTAAAATACAATCAGGCCACAGGAAAATGGGCCTGACAGTTAGCAGGGAACTAAAAAAAATACAAAGTAAAATGTATATAGGATATATTTTATTGAGATAAAAGAACAACACTAGAATTAACTAGGTACTCTGCATATGTTCTTAATACTAAAGACCCCCTATCTTACAAAAGCACTCAAACTAAAATTAAGTATATTTCACATTTTAAAAACTTAAAGTGCAAATATTCAACATATCAAAGAAAATGAGCAGCAGTAAAATATTTTTACTGGGTAAATAAATGCATTTTAAATAGCATGGCAAATACATTCATACCACAAACACAAACTTTTCACGCACACCGGTGCAGAGGTGTGTGACAAAAACACCTGCAGTGCTCACATCTTTCTTTAGCTTTAAGGTGAAGTTCCAGTGTTAAGCAACCGTTATTCTCCACTAATGTTCAGAGAACCTCAACAAACATGAAGGATGTCCGGCATTCGAATATTAATGATGCCACCAACAAAACGAGACAGATACTCTCATGCAATAAAAAGATTTTTTTTATAAATATATAAAATAAGCTGTGCAAATTTAATCTAACTTTCCCTCAATCGTTTTTGTATTATTTTAGAAACTTAATGCTTGAAAAGAAACTTTTAGCAGTAATACGCAAACGCCAGGAGCCCTCTAGTGGACAAGGGGCATTAATACAACCGCTGCATCAATTCAAAAAATAAAAATCTCACCTTGCTTAAAAAGTTAACATTTACAATACACACAGCAGGAAAGAAATAGATCGTACCCATGATACCTTACAATCAAACAATACACCCCTCAAGCCCATCACTATGTTATGCAAATTCTAGTGTTAACAATACTGCGTAGGAATGTGTTTTCACTGTACACCTATTTCACTACACTAAATGACTAAATGTTTTTTTTTTTCATTTTTAACTGTTTTTGTTCCTTCATACCAATAAAACATGTGGCAATGTTATGAACACCCTACTCAAATAGTAAAATAAAATCCAGCATATTTCAGATTTGTGATTGGCAAAAAAAAAATCATCAAATGCTTCAACTGTTACAAGCAAACAATCAGAAGAGTGTCTGAAGAAGGTGGCACTGAAAGTCAAAACGACAAAAGGCTCAGACAGTAGCAAGTTACTGCTAGTCAGACAGAATGGCTTCTCCAAGCATCACAATGAAGAGTCAGGTGAAGGAACGGCTAGAACAGTTACATATTATAGGCAGTTTTGTGTTGTGGTGATTAGAAATGGATGTCATTGGTTGAAGTCAGACAGAAAATCTTCAAAATCTGTACATGTGCTTTGAAAGTTAAACTATCTCCATCGGAAAAATGGCGTGTGAGTTTCAAACAGCCTGTGGTCGACCTTTGGTTGGCTTTTCCTTGAGTTGTTGAGGCTGAATTGTAAAATTCTTCACTGATTGGTGCAGATCACGCATGGGTTGGTTACCGGTTTCAACACAAACTAAGGTTTTTACAAAGTCCCGCCTATACAACCACAAAAATTACTGATACGGCTTAAACGGCCTGATCAGATGAAAGGGAATGTGCTGCAATGACAAGTGTCTCCTGTAGAGGGCAGCAAAGAGTGACCAAGAACAGCTTCTAGTTACCAGACTGAAAAAAATATACATATTTTCCAACTTCCATTGAAAACAAAAACATATTTTATACTTTTTTCTTTGCCATATCATGATAATCCCAAAGCCCATGTGTTGTGAAAATGTAATCTGGAAATTTTTAACGCATGTTGAAGCTGGTATAAAACAGAGATAAAGATTTAAATACAGGATACAAGTATCCACAAAGACATTTCATAATAATCCAAGATTGGCACCCATTTTGGAATGTTCCTTTACTCAAAAGACAATGCAGTTCTGGTCAAAGATGTCCTTCAACTCATAAGCATAAATACTCAAAATGTTGTGTTTCAATTGTTCATTTCACAAGGTGAGATTACTGTACAGCACAACTGTAGTAACTTAAAGAATTTTGTATTTCCTTGAATCCACACGACTACTTACAAGCTCATCTTGTCATATTGAGATAAAATATTAGAATATTTAGGAACAATGCTCAATGTTTGGGACCTTTTACCAACTGAAAATTGGTGGACCAGCGTCACTGTCCACAATGAAGCAAGTTCTACACCATCATAGAGGACAGCATCCTTCAAATTCCTAGCCTGGTAAAGACCAACCCTTTGCTCTATGTCTTGCTTCATAAAGATGGTCTGGACCCTCGGTTACTGAGAAAGGATTACTTTCTGCAGGCTTGGACTCTGTTGAGATTTTAAATTGTCCAGGTGAATGGGAGGAAACCCAGGCAGAGCACTGAAGTGAGATTAGAATCAAGCAGAATTGCACAGGAAGGCAATTTCTAAGTTAAAAAACTCCAGCAAAAAAACTTGGACAAATATGGGGTGTTTATGAGGACGATAATCTCCAGCAGAAATCCAAACTGATTTTGACCCTGATCTAAACAATATTAAAAATTTTTTGAAAAGGTATACGTTGATGACAACAAGCAAAAATCTTTCAATTATCTACTTCTCTTGAAAAGTCAAAATCCAGCCAGAACCTGGTTGATACCACGAGGAGGTGAACATATGTAGAGACTGTATGTGTGGATTAAAGAAAATAAAAATAATCTAAAACAAATTTACACTTCTGCATCCAGTTCTGCTCTTTTTTATTTTCATTAAAGGAGCAGACTGAATCATCAGGCTACCCCAACGCTCATGTGTCTCTGACTGGAACTATAAATATAGCTGTTGTACAACTGTATAGCTTTGTACAACTGTTCTCAAATAAATAAATAAAAAACAAAACAAAAACACACACACACAAAAAAATCATCTTAATCTTTCAAGTGTTGGGAATTTTTCTTCAGTCACTTCAAGTATTTGAATATTTCAAACTGTTATCAATGTTCCCCTCCCTCCAGGGATAGCTGACGCCTTTACACGTCGATCGCAACGCCATGTTTGGTCGAGATCACGTCCCTGGTTCCCGTCAGGTACATGAGCACGGAGCATAGGTGTGGAAGTGTCGCCGTGATGCTGACGTACAGCCAGTAGGGGACGGGCGCCGTGTTGCCGAACGGGCACAGCCACAGGCCACGGCGCACGGCATCCCGCACGTGGTGAGACGTCATGGAGATGAAGAGCATCCACGGCAACGAGCACCAAGCGTCTTTGAGGCGGAGAAGCCACATCAGGAAGCGAAGGGTGAGGCAGATGACGGGGATAAGGGAGGAGCAGTGGAGAGGAGGCCGATGGGGCAGCGACACGGCAGCCTGGAGGAGGAAATCAGATACTTTTAGATGATTGATATGTCGATATGGTCTCACTTGGCCTGAAAAGACATGAGGAGCAGCACAGCTCTGACCTTGAGAGACAGAGATCCAGCCATGTAGAAATGGTCCAAGTCTATAATGGATGCCAGAAGGCCCGCCAGCAGCACTTCATAGAAATCGCTCTTCTTCCTCAGTCCGATCACCACAGCCCACGACCACAGCCCCACCAATCCGTGCGTGGCGTTGTCCAAGGCAGCACGCAGCCACAGGTGCTGCTGGACGGCGGGCAGCTGGAGCACGTGATCCGCCACCACGCAGAACGCGCCGAGTCCAGCCGACGCCAACAGAGAGGCGGAGCTGAACGTCTGCAGGAGCGCCTGGGATTTCTCCGCCTCCACGGCCAAGCTGAGCGGCACCCGAGCGCCGTCTGCCCGGAGGCCCACCCCCAGCAGGGGAGGTGAGGAGGGGGAGGAGTTGAGCTTGGAGTAAAAGCCTTGCATGTCAAAAGGTGGCTAAGGAGAACCAATCGTCAGAGGAGATCAGCAGAAGGTTAAGGCAGACTGCAGAAGAGGGAGAGAGAAATGTGGAATGAAACAGGGACTGTGATGTGTAGGACATCACACCAACTCAAATTTGAGACAATTGTGAATATCATTTAAGACCCACATCCACAGAAACGTACGGTCCTAATGAGGGTGAATGCTGCTGTCTTGGCATCATCTACGGTTTATGAAAAAAAACCTGCTTTTTGTGATCATCTTGGACAGCGCTGGAAGAAATGAATGAAAGTACTTGGAAAAAAGCCATTTCCAAGTACTGTAACCGGGAAACACCATTCAAACTTCATACCATCATATCTTTTACAGATTTAATGTAATCACTCTTCAGGTTTTTGCTTTCAGAAATAAAAAAGCTCTCGCCCACCAACTCAGAAGTCTAATTCCAGCACCAAAGAGGTGATTCTGAAAAACATGGCATCTCTTCTACATTGCTTTGAGACAGTGGAGGATCAGCATACTGCATGTTTTAGTTCTCACCCTGGTGTAACGTACCAGCAGCTGTCATTAGATCCAAGATACCAACTCATTTCCTCATTTTTAAAAGAAGACACTTTGCTAAGGCATTGACACCCAATGACATATTTTTCTTATTTGATCATGTGATAACTATAAACATACATTTTATTGGGATCTGACGCGATATGCCAGCGTTTCCCCAACTCCTGTCCTTAAGGCCCACAGCCGGTTTCCTTGTTTCAAACACTCCTGATTCAGATGGCTGTTAAGCAGCCATACATTAAAATGGAACACATCTGTCACATCAATTCCCAATAAAATACAATGAATGATTATATAACTCAATCCACGGGTAAGGAACTGTAAGCAAACCATCATTACTCAAACAGCAGCTTCAGTAAAACCCTGAGGGGACGTAAGGAAACGTGTCCGAGTCTGATGTAAGTGACTGAAATGTGGGACAGCCTCGTTCATTCCAACAGTTCAACACAACCTGGCAGATAAGATCCAGCGCGTGGAACAAAAACAAGTAGCTATTATTTGTCTCCCAGCCTCGTCGTGGATCTTGCAGCCACATATCGGCTTTTTAGAGAGAGCTGGACACAAATATTTGAACATAAAGCGCATTTCATCGAGCCACAGTGACATTAGTGACGCTGACTGAGAGCCAGCGGTGATGAACAAGACGTTGCTTTGTGTAGGCGGTTGACAGCGGCGGACAGCGGCGCATCCGGTCAACAATCTCCTTCACGACTGACGCGCTTTCGTCTCGCACCGCGTCCCGATGTTTAACATTTGTTAATCTTGGTAGCGATTAAGAGCAACTAGTTGAAACATATCAAGTGACTCACCTCATAACACGTCGTCAAATACCCTGTTTCTTCTGCTTCTTCTCCCTCTCCTCCTCCTCCTCCTTCTTAGGGTTTTCTGGCGGTTGGTAAACAACCAGAAAACCTGCTGCTATGGTTTCCGGGTCTTCTTCTGCTGTGTTTTGCGAGTCTTCCACGCTTCACGTTGCTGCCACCCACTGGTCGTTGATGGAATAATAAGCACAGGGTGTGGGACATGGATTTTTGAAGGAGTGTGAATATTAAAATATAGCAACATTTCTCAATTTACGATCAAAGCAAACTATAGTGTATAGTTTGATCCAGTGTGATATTATCTTTAGTTGTTTTGGACAAGCAAACAGAGAAATAATAAAGTTTAAGTAAAATAGATGCATGTCAACAAAAACATGTAGATGGGAAAAAACATGACCAATATCACATTCTAAAAGTGAAACATTCTTTGAAAATTAATAGGAATTTATGAGAGCAATTGGAACTAAACTTGGTATTTCTAATACTGACGATTTAGAGGGTCTTTAATGATTTTGGGACCCTAATTTATTACATTTGAACGGTATTGTGTCATAAAATCTTACCTTTTGAAGGAGTTGGATCAGGTAATAATATTTTAGCCTTCATTCAGCCTTCAGCAAAATAACTCTTCATTAATTCATCAGAAAGTTTTACCTGCAAAACAAGAAGGTAAAGTCTATTAATTTTAATCAATATTTTTTTTGCCTTTAATGAACCAAACAGTTTTTATACACAGGATGTTTTCAAGGTTTTTCCTCCTATGATGGTTTTTTCTCATTCTGTCTCTTTCAGCTTCTTTTGTCTGGGACGTTCACTGAGCTCTTCCTTCCTCGGGGCCATCTTCCTGATATATTCTTAGAGCATGGATGTTTCATCTTGGATAGTGGCTCTGATGCTTGCTATTCATCTGCCTCCTTCTTTGCACTTAGTGTACAATATGTAGCCTGTGGGTTTCGGGTGGAATTCACCAAGCATTGTGAGCAGCTTTCATGTTTCATGAGCAGCTTTCATCTGTGGTCTGAATTTCCTCCTTTGGCTGACTTATTACCCCAACAGAGTAACTGATTACTGGCGAGGCATAGCTGTGGACCGCCAGGGCCTTGCGCTTGCCATTAAGCTTTTAGTAAAACTAAATCAATAGGATTGTATCTTGAGGCAACTCATGAAGTTAGTCAAGATTTAGAGCAAAGCAAAGTATCAAATTCACATTGGTTAAATTTATAAATGACCTTCATAGTTTCTCTGGTAACATCTTTCTTTCACTGTATGTCATTGAGTGCTGATTCTACTAAAGACCATAACATCTTTCAACACTAATATATGTTGTTGGTATTCGAGAGCATTGCTTTGGGCTGGTTTGAGTCATATTTATTTTGTTTATTTTAGTTTCTACATGTACAATTGAGTCAAAAAAGTGTTTGCCCCCATACAGATTTCTTCTGTTGCTTTGTTTTGTTTGTTTGTCACGTTTAGATGTTTCAGAATATCAAAGATTGTTTTTCCACAATAAATAAAAGTAAAAACAAAATGTAGTTTTTAAATGATGATTTTGTTCACTAAGGAGTCTGGGGGCCTATCTAAGCTGGGCACTATGAGAAAAAGCACTTAATCACCATTGTTAATGAATTGTGACTGAACTAAAATGTTATAAAAGCTGGGCTGATTTTAACAAGTCAAACTCATTTCAGATTATTATCTGACCTGGAAAGTTAACAATTAATTGAAACATAAACCCTCTTAAAAGATTTCCAAAAGCAGAAGATCATGTAAAAAAAATCTTCAAATTAAGTAGAAAAACAAAAACAAAGAGTAGTAAAGTAAGCTTTATTTCTATAGCACTTTTCACAGACCAAGGTCACAAAGTGCTGCACAATGTAGAACAAAATAATTTAAAACATCATACAAACAATAAAACAGTAAAACACAGTGTTACATTAAAAAGCAATTTTAAAAAAGTGGGTCTTAAGTT
>CAEGAF010133314.1:0-12837 GCA_903067075.1 Micropoecilia bifurca | reverse complement strand
CGTACCCTGCCTCTCGCCCGGAACGCCAGCTGGAGAGGAACCAGCAACTCCCGACCCCATTAAGGGATAAAGGGTGTAAGAAAATGGATGGATGGATGGATGGGTTGTTGATGGTTTAGCTTTTGAAAAAAAATGTTTTTTTTTCTTTTGAGTGATGTCAACCATCTTACAAGTGTTTTCTACAGCTTCTATTTATTTGGATTTTGAGGTCAACTCTACAACAAAATCTATTTTCAAATTAAAACAATATTCCTTGTGGGATCAAGAAAGTATCTTTGAAAATAAAGTCAGAAGAACGCAGCTCTGGAATAAAAGAACCCACTGCACTGAACCGCATTGGAAACCTCCTGGCTATTCCACCAAATGTTGATTTCTGAGTTAAAACATTAATATGGTTGTTTCTAAATGAATTTGAACTTGTTTTCTTTGCATTATTTGATGTCTGAAAGCTCTGCATTTTTTTCCTTATTTCGACCATTTCTCAGTTCCTGCTAAGAAATACTAAATTTTTTGGAGACATGTTGTCAGCAGTTCATAGAATAAAGAACATGTTCATTTTAATCAGAGTAAAATCAGAGGAATTGATCATTTAATTTTTTTCCCAGAGCTGTATAGTCATAGTCATTCCAGACAGAATCAAGTCAGGGTTTCCCCCAGCGGGCCGCCAGATTTTTCTTGTGACCCCACAAGGCTTAGCGTTGCTTAATTATTTAATTTCTTTTTAAATGTTTGCATTTCAGAGACTTTATAGTTGGTGTTCAGATATTAATCTTCTAATCTTTCAATAACACATAATTATCAAGTGATATTTTCAAATTTCCTGTCAACGTTAAGCATTTTTTAACTCAAAAACACGACGGTCCGCTGGATGAACGACTGCCGAGCGCCCAACCATCGGGCTTAGAGAGTTTTCTAGAGGAAACCTTGAAAGTCATTTGACAAAATCAAAGTAAAACGACAATAAATTTTTAATATTATCAGAATAAAATGGTAATATTAGGAGACTGAAGTAGAACTTCAACCTAAAACATAAACAGAATTTAATTATCCAAGCTTTTTTTCTCATAAAAGTGAAGTTTTAATAAATTCTTCTGGTAAATTTGCATCTATATTCTGATAATATTATATATAACACAGTCATAATATTAGCAGAATATTACAGTAATGCTTCGTCATACAGGGATGATATAAATAAAAGCCACTTTTTGTAAATATTTTCTGTCAAATTGTAATTTATTTTTTACAAAAGAAATTGAGAAAATATTGGAAATCTGATCTGATATGAATAACAATCTGATATTCTAACTTCAAGCCATTTCGCCCCAGCCCTACCTGGATGTAAAATCTGTAGGAGTCAGAAATATTCATGTGATATTAGTTTGAATAACAGAATAATAAACAATTTGATCAATAAGGAGCTAGCTAGCAAAGCTAACTGGCTTTTTATGAGCCATCAGCCATTTTCTTTAGTACATTTCTGTTGCGATACAAGTCTTAAATTTAATTCATAACGGTCATAAAGAGTCTTATATTTATGTTGGTGAAACCTGCAGAAACCCTGTTTTAATTTCATCATTTAGTGCTAAAATTAATTGGGTGATTAGACAAGCATAAGAATAAGCAATATAATCAGATTTAACTTTAATTTACTAAAAAAGACAAGACTAACAATAAACTGGCCTTTAGTTTGTTAGTTAATAATGTTTCTGATACGTTTTGTCATAAAACGTTTCTGTTATTTTGTGTATTTGGTTGTTTGTGGTTCAGTTTGTGGGTTTGGTTCTTTTTCAGACGGAAACTTGAGAAAGTTTTATCATTTCTGTTTTCAGAAAGCCAATTAAATCCATTAGTGACACCTCGTGCTAAAGTGTGCATAAAAGTAACCAGATCTGGTCTTACTTTGTAAATTGCTTCAAATATTTTAATCTGGTTTAATGACGCGTGAATCAGATCAGCTGAAAATTTGTTCCTGTCTTTGTTAATACGCATAATCCAGAAAAACAAACGAGCTGTTGACTTTCACAGGAAACATTCTCTGGTTGCAGCTCTGTTAAGATTTTATCACAGCTCTTGCAGGGAGAGGAACTTGTTGAAATGTTACAGGCATTTGTAGCTTTCATTCTCACAGAACTAAGCACAAGCTAAATCAGAAAATCTGCTTCTTCTGCAAGTTACGGCGAGAAATAACGAAGTTACGTTTTCTTTTTGGACTCATATCGGAAAATCCTGCAGAGTGTGACTCACTACGGTACGAGTTCGCTTATCAGCAGATCACTTTGTGGCTTTTTTTCTTTTTTCGTCTGCCTTGAACCGTCAGTTAAGATACGTTTGTACTAGTCTCTTTTGGAAAACTTGCTATTTGAGTCTTGAAACAGAAACTTGCAAATATATAATGTGACCCTTCCCTGTTTAATGAAATCATTAGTGAATTATCTACTAAGAAGAGATTCATGAGAAATGCAACAAGTTGGTAAATAAATGAGGCAAATCTGTTCATTTTAAACATTCTGTGAAAAAGTCTTTTGCCTCCAGGGATATTTAGGTTTTTGTCCGTCTTTTTCCCAGATTATGACAGTTTGCTTAGAAAATGAGGATATGGACAAAGTTGAGGACAAAAGAGGAAGTGTTGCGCATAAAAACCAGCCTAAAGTAGACAAAAGGTCAAAAAAGCATTAACATTATTTATGTTAATCTCCATTCTATAATCCAAAGTTCCAGCACATTAATTTTTGGGGATCTTCTTGATGTTCAAATTCTCATCTATGTGGCAAATGTTTGATATTTTTTTAGACTAATTAAACATAAGAGGACATTTTGTGCTTTTATGAGACTGCTACCATCCCCTAAACTTTGTTTATATTCTGACATTATATTCTGACTTCAGTGTGTTTTATTAGTTTTCTTATGACTGTGAACTGAAAAGAAAATAACTGTGCGCTGAGATGCGCACCGTTTGACTTCATTTACTGGTTTGATGATTTCTAAAAGCTGGGCTGCACTTGATTTTATTTAGAGGAAGTAATATGCATGTGAGACTTTTTAAGATTTCTGTGTGTAAAACTTTTAACTCCATTTTGTAAATCTGCATGGTAAACTTTCACTGAATCCCAGTAGAATACACTGAAGGTTGTGGTTGTAACCTGATGAGATGTGAAAAGGTTCAAAGGTTGCAAATGTTGTTTTTTTTTCTAGACACTGCAAGCATAAACCATCAACTTAAAAAGAAAGTAGGTCAACAAGCAGAAGCCATTCCTCTGAAAGAGTGTTTTCTGGATAATTTACCATCTACAGATTTCTGGTTACTTGAGTTTTCTGTGAAGACATTTCCAGCTCCTAGCCCCAAATGTCGTTTGATATTGACTCTCCAAAATGTCCCTTCAGGTTAGCCTGCTATTTGTACCGATCAATGGCGGATAAATCTAAGTTGTGCTACTTTATCTTTGTCAATGAGTAACTGGATCACATTTCTCACACACTTTGCCTCCAAACTTTCTGTTTCGGTCACCTATTTGCTCTGATGACTGATTCAGAAATTGTGCCAAACGGATCCAAAGGGAAATACTTGCGTTCTTAAATGGCATGCATGACGAAATGTGACTTTATTTTAGTTAATTGAAGAAAATTCTCATTTTTTGTGACACTTGTGGCATGAGAATGGATCCATATATTGAAAGTGAGGCACTAGTTGGTTTAACTTCATTTAAACTGCGGTATTGGGGAACAAACTAGCGGAGTTGCTGTAGTAACAGTTTCATTCATGTTGCTGCTTTTGACTCTTCACTTATTTGTTTCAGTAGTAGGTGTGGAAATACCAGAAATTCGCCCCCACAGATTTTTGTGCTTTATCTTTCCATCTGAGCAGAGGCCACAGAAAAGGCTGATATGGTTACAGATTGCACACTTCCTCCTTCCCAAAGGGCCCAGCTATGGATTCTCTCTCCAAAAACAAGTTCTGCACGATTCGACTTGGAAAAACCCAGCATTTAAGATTTGTTTCACTTGTTCGCAGTGCTTCTCCTTAAAGTTTAGAGAGATTAATTTAGCTTTTAAGATGTTTTGTGTTTCAAAAATAATCCCTGGCATGATTGTTTTTCATAAAAAATGTTAAAACAGTGCTATGCTTCTGCATTTTTGCTCCTTTTTTAACATCTTGGGATTTCCTTTGCATGTATGAGTCAGTCTGCTGAACCAGTTCCCATTTGTCTGAAACCTAAACTTCATACTTTCTTCTGGTTGTTTCCATGTTATCTTGCCATCACTCTTTTTTTCTTCCTGTTGATGGATATCTGCCACTCCTTCCAACCTTCTCTCCCCATTGAAAACGTTATAAATCGATAATTAAGTCGATTTTCTACCTGGACAAAACAAAGCGGGTGTTTATATGTGTTAACTGGGTGAATTTATGCTTTAGTTTTGCGTTTGTGAAGCTGCACAGGGGGAATTTGCAGGGCGTTGTCTTTGAGGGAACACCGGAGCGAGAAGAGAAACAGAAACGTGTCTGAACTGGCTTAGCCAGGTCTGCTGGCAAACCCGTATAATCAAGAATAAATCAACTCCCTTCTCTCTTTGTCCTTTTTTTAAAGACTGTCCAGCTCTTGCTTCTGTCAAACAGTCCTTAAATCAACCGACGTGAGATTGTAGATTATTAACAATAGGATTTCCTCCTGCACCATTCTAATTAATCTCATTTTGGAAACAGAATCACCATATTTCACGGACAGCAGAGTCAGATTTTAAAATGGTTTTCAGTTCAGCAGCATAGTAAATATTTCAGTGGGTCTCCTGCTGCTGCTGCAGTTTTTGTTGGAAAACATCTAGATTATCATCAGTTTAGGGTCCCTGTGCCATTAATGTAAGTGATATTTGTTTAATGCAGCAGAAAAGGTGTTTTAAGGGCATTAATATGCTAGAGTAAACCTAGCTGGATCTTTTTGCAAACGCAGCAGATGTATGCAACTTTTTAATTAAAATTAATTGAAATTCTGAATTACATTTTTTCCCAGTATTTGGCAGATTACTACCTCAGTAGTTGTGTTGAGTTAAAAGCAGAAACACTGTTTCATCAAATATTTGTGTAATTATAAGTCCAATTGTCATCACAACCATCTCTGCCGTTGTCACATATGTTCCTAAAAGCACACAGCCTTTTCTCAATTCAAGGTTTTACTGCTTTTTCTCAACAGTTCTGCCTTTAAGCGCCGGTTGAACCAGAATATATCAATAAAACCTATTAACAAACCTTAAAATATTAATAAATAGCTGCCTCTGAATTCAATAAGTACTTATTAAAATTAAATAATACTGAACATCTTGTCACATGGATCAATCTCCAGGATTTTTGTTTCTGATTCTTTGAAATCAAAATCACGTATTTTGTGAAGCTGATTCAAAAATATTTGCAAGGTATGACGCTAAATGTGACTTTTTGTTACTCTTCACATGACTATAAAGTATAAATTGACAAAGTAAGGCTGAGGCAGCAGAGTATAGAAGAAGTAAGAGATACTACCACCTGCAGGTGGAAGATGGCATCACTTAAACTCAGTAGGTGCGAACATTTTTGCTGACACTTTAAAATAAATTAAGCATTAGCCAGAAAAAATGTGGGAATCTGCTGATTTTTTGCATGAATTTTCAACAACTGGAAGAACTGACGGCCACATAAAAAGCTACGGTGGGCTGGATTTGACCCCCAGACCTTGAGTTTACCCCCTTCTCTGCACGTCTTTCTACTGTTTCCCAAACTTTCACATTTATTTGAATAACATTTAGTTAAATTACATCATAAATGCTTGAGACGAATCCCCCCGGCTGTATTTACCTCTGTGCTGTGGGTGGGAACGTTGACTTAACGCTGTGATCATCGCTGCTGGCTCGGTGTCTGCAGACACGTTTCTCCAACTTGTTGGAACAGAAACCGTGAATCGCTGGAATGAAGGTCAGCAGTCTGATGTGAACACAGTTTGGGTTTGTGAAGATCAAATCTTAGAAAGAAAGGGAAAAAGTGTGACAGCAGCTGATACTTGCTTTGTTTAATTTTATTGTTTAGTTTTGTGTTAGTGGGGTCAGTTTTGCCTTACAAAAGTATTCATAACCCTTGAACTTTGTCACATTTTGTCAGATGAGAACCCAAGCAGAAAGCTGAAAGTTGTTGAATTGAAATTGAAAGTGGTGCGTAAATTATTATAAAGTTGTTGTAATGAAACTAAATATGAAAAAGGAAATAAAATATTCTCCAATGCCTTGAGTTTTCTTTATCATTTCATCAGCTGGTTTTATCTAGCACTTATTTAGGTTGCTAATGTTTTTTAATTGAACAAAAGGATTGGACATCAGATTAAGATTGTTAGAGAATTTGTATGGAGTTTTACAGCAGTTTTACAGGAAATTATCAAATGACTGTGTTTTTACCAAAGTTTTTTTTTTAGATTTGCCACAAGTGTACAAAAACACACCACAGATTCTTGTCATCCGTTTTTAAAAAACGGATGACTCACTTCTTTACTTACTTTTACAGTAAGTAAAGAAGTACAGCTTTACTTACTGTAAAAGTGATGCTGTTAGTCAAATATAATCTATTCATCATCAAGAAGTGTGATCACCTCTGTGAAAGTCGAGTTTTATCAGAAGAAGAGTTTTACAAAGTCAGTCGATCAACTATGGAAAATATTTTTTACAATTGAAAAGCATTTTTAATCTTTCCAACAGTTGGCAATTAAACAAGGTCATCCTAAAAGCTTCACGCTGGCTTTTAAAAATGATTTGTTTTTTGTGCAGCTTTGAGTCATTAAAGAAGTTTTCTAGAGTCAAATGTGAGCATATCTGACTGAAAGTAGCAAACCTACAAAAGAAAACTAATCAATTTAGATTCATGGCTCAGTTAAAGTCCAGACAACAGGATTGAGCAAAAACAAATACACTGAAAACAGTGTATGTTTTAATCTTTGTGAAGAACAGACTGATGTAAAACTGTCACTCGCTGCAGTTCAAAAAACTGTAAAACAACCGAAACACTGAGTTCCTTTAGATCTGCACTAAAAACCCACGTTTAGAGTTGCTTTTGTACCATAATTAATGAAACATTAACCAACGTTCTGATATGTGATGATGACGGCACTTGGAAAATAATGTTTCAGTTGTTTTTTTGTGTTTTATGATGTAAAGCACTTTGAACTGCATTGTTGCTGAAATGTGCTGTACAAATAAAGTTTATTTATGATTTATTTTGCATGTTTGAAATGTTTTCCTGCTCCAGCAAACCTCAATCTTGAGCTTCTGCAGCCTGATAGCAGCTGGTGCTAATTAAGGGAAACATTTTACAGGTTTAACTGAGCACTGGCTTTAATTCTCCACCTGTTAAGCTATTAAAACAGAGGGTGTGCTTAATTTTCTATACAACCAATTCATTTTGATGTAGTTTTCTGTTTAATAATCACAATGTGAACAGTCTGTCCTCTAGAAGTTGGACCTTAATCAAATTATAACCTGGTTAAGACCAGACGACTGTTCATAGTTTGTAAATGCGACTAGAAATAACAGAGTTTAAAATTCATGTACTGCACATTCATTTCCAGAAAATATTCTCAAATACTGAATTATTCAGATTCAGACTATATTTGTTTTCATAAGGTTGCAAATGCAACTCTTCCATCCATACAAATGCAAATTTTAACCAATTTTAACTCACATGCAGCAAACATTTACCCTGTTTATGTACATGAAAGGTTCTGAAGCTTCGTTCTGCTTATTTTAAGCTGTGTTTCATGTGTTTATGCAGGCATTTGGTAATGCACAGACAGCAGAAAATAACAACTCCAGCCGCTTTTCGAAATTCATCCAGCTCATCTACCTGGAAAGTGGTGTCATCAGAGGGTAAAACATCATGTGCTTCTTTATAAACACTGGAAAAATACAAAATCCTGCTAAATATTGTGGTCCAGCTTCCAGTGCAAATATCTTAGTAAAGGTAACTTCTCAGCAAGATATGAGTTTGTCAATAATAACACAATATTGATGAAAAATAGTAGTTCAACTGGCAGATTATTTCAATTTTAACATGGGAAATCATTAACAAAAACGATCACTTTTATCTTGCTGAAAAATGAGTTTTGTCTTACTTCAAGTGTACTAAGATATTTGCACTAGAAACTAGACCAGTTTTTGCAGCAAAGATGGCGGATATTACATCATTTCCCAGTGGATCACTTTATTTCTCTTTTTGTGCATAATTTACAGGGCATTTATTGAGAAGTTTCTGCTGGAAAAGAACCGCCTGGTGTCCAGAGCTAAAAATGAAAGGTAAAAAAATTTTTATCTTCAAATAATCAACTCAGATTATGATCCAAATATCATGATAAATTTCTTGTCATATCTGCTTAACAATGATATCAAAATGAAGCCACTATGTTTACTGCTAATGTAAATGATGAAAGTTAAATGTTTTTTGCGGCGTCTGATCCTCAGGAACTTCCATGTTTTCTACTGTTTGTTGATGGGCGCGTCTAAAGACGAGCAGGAAGAATTTCATCTACTGAAGCCGCAGGATTATGTTTATCTCAACCAGGTACCTTTGATCCACATGCTTCCCTGCTGCAGAGAAAGAGGAAGAGACGAGCTGAAATGAGACACAATGATGAAGCCTCTGCTCTGTCTGTGATTAGTCTGGCCCACTTTGTCAATACATTTCTCATAATGACTGAAAGGCTGCAAATTAACACTAAAATTGTCTAAAATCGAAACATAATTTAGCTCAGTCTACTCATATTTCCTCTTCAGTCGTGGATGAAGGATTTAATTTAACACATTTCTGAAAGTCCAAAACATTTGTCCTTCTTTCATAAGGTGAATTGTGAAAGTATTTATTTTTGTTGAGGAATTTCACAACCACCAAAATCTATGCACTTTATTGGTGTATGTGATAAATCAAAGCTAAATGGAAGCAATTCATACTTGAGTTTAAATTGTTTTAATTTTTGTTTGTAAAAGGCGTGGCATTCATTTTTAGATACTTGACACTGGATTGTGTTAAGTATTTAGTGTTTTATATATGACTGATAACTATCCATAAAACTTTATTTACTGACAATCATCTTAACATGACGGGTATAAAATGCTGCCTTGTTTGTAGGGTTATAAAGTTGCTGGCTGAATTTTTTTCCTCTTTTTTATTTTAAAGGTTGCACAGAATATATGAAAATCTTTCAGAATTACTAATAAGATTATTTTATCTTCAACTGAAACCTTTTGGGAAGAAAAAGTTCATTTAGCTAAATATCTTCCTCCAGATTTCTCTATTTAAGTGTATGTTGGTCCTCAGTTATGTCGTTAATTAATAAATAGAGATAAATAAAAACAAACAACTTCACCTTATTTCATTTTACTTTTATATGTACTGAACTATACTTATTTCTGATTTTTTTTTCTTTCTGCACTTTTTCTGCAGGGGGAATTTAATTTAAACGAAGAGGACGATGCAAAACAGGAGTACAAAAGACTTCAACAAGCTATGGAGATGGTTGGCTTTTTGACCGCCACTAAAAATCGGTAAATGTGGTTATAATCACATTACATATCTGAAATGCCACAAGCTTTAGCAAAGCTTCCCATAGTTCTGACAAAAAAGCCTATCAAGATGAGATGGAATGCTTCAAATTTTGTTTTTAATGTCGTCTTTGAAAACAAAAATGTTTTGCTTTGGTGTTTTTTAAGAAAACATGTAGAAAAATGCATTGATTTTTGCAGTAACGCTCAAACACATCCTGTTTCATAGTTTTCTCACGTCTCATTTAAAGTGTACACCTGTTTGCCAAGCAAAGTGTAACTGAAACTGAGCTCTGTCAAGTAGTTTCTACTTTCCGTACTGGTGTCAGCTGCATGTCTGAGCTTGTCGAGTGCCAAAGAAATGCAGCACATATTCCAGCCAGTGTCCCAGAATGCCTCAGGACACAATGTGCATCAGCTGCATAGTTTGTTACGTGTTCAGGTTCGATTTCCTGGTGAATATTTACACACAGCAACATAGAGGTGGAAGATTAAGTATTATTTTTTTATTAATCAGAAGTGGTTATGTGTTCCCTAATGTATGTTGTTCATATATTAGGTTTGAATAATGCATTTAACATGTATTTGTTGAATCCTTATTATCTGGTTAAGGTCAGATAATATCAATGTCAAATCTATTTATTTAGCACTAACAAAACAGATAAAATAAGTTTATCAAGAGAAAGCTAAAAAATAATAATAATATAAAAAATAAATAAATAAGAACGGTTACAGATTGCTATGAGTTTTTACACCACTAGAGGCCATCATAGTTCCTACTGGACTGAAAAGATTTGTGCTTAAATAAAAAGATGTTTTATGAACTAAATAGCTCTTAAATAGTTGATTGGTCCTAAATGAGGTTTCAAACAAAATAAGTCAAACTGAATAAAGTGAAGTGAAAAGTTTGTCTTATTGGCAGTGAGGGGGAGCTGATAAGTCGGTGTCAGATTTGTATTATCATTTGATAAATTACTTAATTGATCATGAAATTAGGTCAAGTTTTACTAACATTTATACAGAGTCTGGTTTTCAAAAGACTGTCACACTCAGGATATTAAAAAAAGATGAATTTGTCTGTTTTTATAATTAGGATGAAGAGAAGAAGGTTTAGATTGCAAACGATGGACTGTGATGAGCTCAGATTGCCTGGTTTCTGTGTAACATCAGAAAACTCAGGAGACTATAAAAATAAATCCTTTCAAGACGGTGAAAAAATATTTGGGAATTATCTCCATTTTTGTAGATGCAGAAAGGACGACTTTCAGGGTTACATTCCAGATAAACTGCTGGGGAAAAATTTGAGTCACTCTAGAACTTTCTGTTAACTCATAAAAAACTTAAAAACCACATTACACTTTGATAAGGACAACCGACACACAGCTGACAGTCATTCAACATATTTGTGTTATTTCCACTCTAAAATGACTTAAAATCTTGTTTCTCTGTTTTCACTTTGCAGCATTTTATCTGTGGTTTCTGCCATCCTGCTCTTGGGAAATGTGATGTTCAGTCAGTCAAAGGATACTGAAGTCCTGGAGGCTGGACCTGCAGAGGTTTTATCTTCACTGTCACACCTGCTTATGGTAATAATGATCACCCTATACTCAGGAGTTTATTATGGATACATACAATAAATCTTAACCTGCTGAAAACTCAACTTCATTAGTTCACAAGCTAAGCTGGGCTGTCATTTATTTTAGAATATTTTTTTGGACATAGCAAAAAAATGTGTGGATTTGCTTCAAAACTCAGAGATGCAATATAAACTTAAATATATGCCTCCTCTGCAGGGTTTAATGTAGCAACACAACCCAAAAATAGACTTACTCAACCTCATTGTGCTCTCTGCAAGAGCTCTGTTTACGCCGATGAAGATTCACTCACCTCAGCATGCCAAATTCTTGGGGTAGCAGACACAGAAAGGGAGCTTGACCTATTTTTCTTTTTTATCAAGTTTGTTCATAATTATTTGGCCACTTCAAACCCCAGGAAGATCAGACGGAAAAATACACAGATAAAAATAAATTACTCTTTATTATCTTTACAATAAAGAGTCATTTATAAATTGTAAAGAGAATACATTGTAAAGACTACTGGGATGACATTTCCCCCTCATCTCAGTAGTTAACATAATGTAGAGAAACGCTTCAGAAATGATGACTATAGTTGATAAAAGTGACAGAAAATGATTTTTCACTAAACGCTCATCGGTTCTTAATATTTGGACTGTTTGGTTGGGTATTTATCATTCATCGGGAATAATTTCTTAGAAGAATTTTCATTTATTGTCGTCTCAATAAATTTCAATTAACAACGAAGAACTGACGTTATTATTGGAAATGCTATTTTTTTCTATTTTCACCACCATTTGGTCCATGAGAGCATCAGTAAATATCAGTAAATCGGAAACGTTGTGCGGTTCAGTGATATAAATCACACTTCTTTTAGTAAGTAGTATCCTAAAGAATCCCATTTCATTGGGAATGTTTCAGTATTTGCATTTGCGTATGGATTTTGTGTTAAAAGTAATGTTTAATAGTTTATAATCATCTTTTTTTTAAATCGTTATCACAATGTTACCGCAAAATATATAGTGGTAAAATTTGTGAAGTTTGGACCCACATCATCTGAAACAAGGTGGCAGCAGGTTAACATTGCACTGATGAAGCAAAACTGTTAAATTTTTATAAATTCAGACATTTAGAAATGTGTTAAGGTAATCTGTGTTATCTCTGTTTCGTTTCATCTGCAGGTGAAAAAGGAGCAGCTGGTGACATCCTTAACCAAGAAGAAGGTAGTGACTGCAGCCTCCACTGTGGTTTCATCCTACACACTACAAGAGGTAATTACTTTGAATTTAGGAAGATCCTTTATTACCTCTAATTAAACTACTATGTCCATTTATCATTTCAGTTTTATGGTGTTGCCATATGTTTAATTTTCCTTGTTTCATTTCTAGGCCGTGTCAGCTCGTGACTCCATGGCGAAGAGTTTATACAGCGCTCTGTTTGACTGGATCGTCCTTCACATTAACCACGCAATGCTCAACAGACGGGACCTGGAGGAGTCCGTCTCTGTGAGTCAAGTTAAATCTTTTTTTTTTGCTATTCAAATTTTATTGATTTTCTGAATATTATTTCACATAAAACACAAATACAGAACAAAGAAAAGGGCTGGTGCACCCCCCGCACCCTCATGGTACAGTCATATATTATATGTATGTTACAGTGTTAATTCAAAAACATTTAGTAGTTAAGAGAAAGGTAATTGTCCGGGAAAATCAAGCTTCATCCA
>CAEGAF010133305.1:0-19062 GCA_903067075.1 Micropoecilia bifurca | reverse complement strand
ATTTGAATATTAAATTTTATCTTAAATAAATCAACAGTCCGTGAGTGTGTTTTAAGAAAAAAAAAATTAAAAACATAAAAATTAAAAAAAAAAAAAAAAAAAAAAAAAAAAAAAAAAATCAACAGAAATTCAAGAGCCAGGTTTCAAAGGAGTTTGTGTTTACCGGTTTACTCCTCGGCCTTCTGGCTCCGAGGGAAAGGTAAAGTGACGGCGTGCTCTTGAGCCATGGCTGCCAGCTCTTTGAGGAACTCGCAGAAAATGACGGCGCAGTAGACGGCGTTTTTCACCCGCAACGCCTCGGCTTGCTTCTCCAGCCCGGACGAGCCGCCGCCCCGGAACAAGGCGCTGTGCAGCGACTGGCCGCCGTCGCGGACGTGAGCGAGCGCCAGCTGAGCGGCGTGCCGAGCCCGAGTCGGGCTGTTGGTGTGGCGCAGGATCAGGTCTCCGAGCGACGGCTTTCGGCTTTTTACTGGAAAGTGGAAATGTCACAAGAAAATGTCGTCACACAGTTTCCAAATGTTTTTCCTAGTAAAAGTTTAATTTATTTTCTGCAGATTGAACATCGTTCTGATCACTTGAGAACAAAATATTGACCTCGAGTTGCTTAAATAGTAGATTTTTTATTTTTCTTGCAAGTTCTACAAATCGCAAAACATAGAACTGAAACCAACGTTCATTTTTAAGAAAGTGATTTAAAGTCATTTCACTTAAATATTTGCCTTTGTACTAACATAGTACAGCTCTGTTTTTAAAACCTGCAATTCTTGCATTGTCAGACTTTGATTCCTTTATTTTGTTTGAAAAAAAAAAAACACAAAACATTAAAACAGCTGCTTTAGATCAACATTTTAATGAGACACAGTTAATTAAAATTCAGAAATATTTCATTAACCCCAAAGGGAAATTAAATGCCAGACCAGAGGCCCAGTTCAACCCGAGTGTGGAATTGTCTAAAACCCAAAGAGGAGTGAAATGTGTGTCCACTCACTTAGTAAGTCAAAAACCAAAATACTGACAAGTACCAGGTTATAATGCTTTATGCTATTTTCTGTTCATGACATTTTTAAATGATTGAAATTTAAAGCAAGTCTGGTGCCTGTTTTTAAACGTAAACACCAGTGATTCAATTTTATGACATTCAAAACACAGTGCAAAGTTTATGAAGCAAATAAATAGCTTTTCCTCTTGGTTTCGTCACAATATGAGTGACTGGAATTGGTAACTGAATTCTGAAAGTCACATCAAAACAGAGAAGAAAACACGCTAGCGTTAGCCAAACGCTTTGCATTTACTCCTGAATGAACCAAACCAAACCAAGAGCTCAGTCCCAACACGTCTCCAGTCCGTTTTCTGTACTCACCTAGTGAATCGGAGCGCCGCAGTGGGGGAGCAGCAGCAGCCATGTCGGTCCAGTCCACCTTCCCTCGAGCCACCAGGTAATGCTGGGCCTTCCTCAGCATGGCAGGGAAGTCTTCATGAGAAGCTGCGAATGCCTCAATGCGGTTCTTCACAGAACCTAAAACCTGAGGGACAGAAACAGAACAGAGAGCTTGAACTGAAATGGATCCTCAAAGACTGTTTGTTTTTTTTTTTATTTTGGTTGGTATCGTTTACAGATGTCATAATCTGCCCAAACCGGAAGGCTACGATTGGAGCCTTGAATCCAATCAAAGTAGAAACAGAGAGAAACTTCTACAAATTTTAATTAGAAGAAAATAAGAGGGTGTAAGTTGGATAACAATCCCTAGAAACAACCTTAGGTGAAGAACAAACAGATCTTCATTCAGCCAGGACGGCACAGTGCCGGGTTCGGCTGAAGCTAGCAGGAGTTGGCGTACCTGGATCAGCGACTTGACGCTGGGCTGGAAGACCATGTTGGTGTTGAGCAGGAAGGAGCGTAGGAGGGGCTGAGGATAACAGGCCAACTGGGCTACGATGCCAGTGAGCAGGATGTTGACGTACAGCGAGTTTTGGAGCATGTTCTCCAGCTTGGCAAACAGAACCACCATGAATGGGCCTGCAGAGGAGAACGAGGGAAAAAAAGACAGAAACAAAAGGTTTTGAGCTGTTAGAATGTGCGTTAAATTGTTCTTACAGCTGGTTATAAAAACAAACTAGCTTTTTAGCTTTTTAATTCAGGAGGCAAAGAGGATTCTGTGCAATCTGCTGGCTTCTGTAGCTGGGAAAACCTTTAAGGAACTGGCAGATATGTATTTTCTCAATGTATGTTCTGTTTCAACGCAGCACTGATGGAAGATGAGTGGAGCTAAACATGGAGGAAAATCAGATTTGCAGATGTAAAAAACATACTGAAGAGGCATTGATACTTCTCCTGGAACTTTAAGGTATTTTATGCAACACCAGCTGTGTTTCAATCAACTTTTTAAAATTTATTTGCACTTTGAAGTATAACATTAGAAAAGGTTGATGGAGAGGTAAAATTCAAAATAACTTCCTCGATTTTGCAAAAACAACAACAAAAAAACGTTTTTATGCTTGCCTGAAGTGGTTTTGGCTATTTATTTATTTTTTTAGAAAATCAGTTGGTGTGTTAATGGGTAGATGGAAACTGATTTGGCAAATCATTTCTCATATGAGGAACTTTTCCCATCCACTGGTGAGTCTCTGTGACTTACAAGAGACACAAAACTCAGAAAAGTCCAAACCTCGAGCTGCTTGGACATGTGTGGTCAATGCTGGTTGTTTATTACAGCCATGTGTAGCGTCAACATCTGACAAAATTACACCTTGTAATTTCCAAACCAGTAGATTGTATGGAACCAGTGTTTTTATCCTTATAAGCTTTTTTTATTATTATTATTTTACGACATTTTTTAGAGGTCTCAAAAAATTTGCATTATATTTGGATGGAAACATATTAGCCACTGGTGACTTTTGAATGGATAATTATTGGCTTATATTCCAAAGAAAGAGCAAACACTGGTTGACATATACTAAGAAAAACATGCTTTAGATGTAGCTTCATTCTGAGGTTTTCTATTAATTTCACCCTTAGAAAAAATGGCTGTGTGCAGCTTGCTGACAAGTGGAACAGAAACCCAGGAGAATAGCTCTCGTTTAACAATCAGACTGATGAACATCATCTCTTAATGGACGGTTGAATAAATTCAGTTCTCATCATTGTTGAAATGAGGAAAAGCTTTTATCTGACGGTGAGTCATGCTGGTGTTTGCAGCTCATAGATTTGCTACAGATGCTTGCAAAACTATTCACTACCTTCACTTTTTCTCTTTTTGTCACAGTGATACCTCAGACTTTACCGTCTAATTACTATTTAATTCTTTAGAGCAAAGCAAAAAAGTTCACACATAAAATCGTGGCATTTGTTTGCATGTGGTAATTCAGATCTGGGAAGAAAAGCAAAAGAAACTCAATTTAACAGTATGTTCTGGCTTCTACCCACGGTTATGAAATATTGATCATTTTTGCAGAACGTTGAGTTTGTTAGTCTCATAAAATCTTAGTTATTGTTGTCATACTGGGACAAAGGAGAACAAATATTTTGCAAGGAATTGTAAATGCCTCTTAGATGCTACTTTGGTTTGCTTCCATCTTTTTCTACTGTAAGATCATTGATGAAGAACATAATTAAACACCCCATGTTCAGAAAGTGGACAGAGATGAAGGAAGATAAACTACACCAAGTGTGAAGCAATGTAAGTAGAAGGGGAAAAACTTATTAGGTGATGAAGACAGACAGCTCAAGTGTTTTCTAGCCTAAAATCTGCTCAGATTAAAGTTATAAAAATACAACTAAAGTGCTGTACTTGCCACAGAATAACTTACCAGTGTATGGCTGCGATGCAGGCTGGTTAAGTGGTCTGGCAGGACTGCAGACTCCCACCTCGGTCGCCTCCCCTTTGACGTCCCCAGGCAGTTTCGCGTTCAGGGCTGTGGAAAGCTGTTCGTCCTCCTGCTGCTCGGCGGACAGCGATTCGGCGGCGGCGTCAGGCGGCAGGGAGGCGGCTTGGCTTCGCTCCTTCACCCTGTCCTCCAGCTCCCGCAGCTCCTGGGTGAAGGCCTCGATGCTGATGCCCTGACCGTTGGCGTCTCCGGGGAGCTGCTGGGTGTCGCCCGGCGCCTGCTCCAGCAGTTCTTCGATGAGTCGCTCCACGGATTGTTGCGGCTGTTGGTTGGCTTCTGGAAGATCTGAGGATGTGCTGCACGGGCCTGAGTTGGTCAGCGGTTTGGTATCGGGGGCAGGAAACTGTAGAGGTTTCACGTCGCTGCTGTTCCTGTTGCTGAAAAGCGACTGGGGGGCGGCGGCGCGGCTGTGGGAGGGGTAAGAGATGGGAGATCCGTTCTGGTTGGCGTTCTCGTCCAAAAACTGCTGCTCCCCCAAGTCTCTTTTGACTTTTTTCACTTCTAGTCCTCTATCCCGGCTGTCCGAACAGCCGTCCGCCTGCGTCATTGTCCCGTTGTACATGGGCTGGTAGCTCACAGTGATGGTGGACGTGGAAATGTGCCGACTTGGGGAGGAGGTGGAGTGCGAAGCCGACAGAGCGGAGGCAGCAGACGGCGAGGGGACGAGCGGCGGCACCGGTTTGGGCAGCAGTTCCTCCGTTTGAAGGGTTCGCTTCTTGGAGCGGGGCGTGAGACTGATGCAGTTGTTCTTGCCTATCGTGACGTCCCACTCGCCGCTGTCCCGGTCCGAACTGCTCCACTCCGACCGCGCCGCCGCCACCACGGCAGCCCTCTGCTGGCCTGGAGGAGTGGCGCCGCTTCCCCCGTGCTGGAAGGAGAAATGCTCCGGGAACATGGCCAGGGAGGCGTTGGAGGTGGGAGGAGGCGGAGGCGGAGGGGCTGCGCTCGGGGAAGGGCTTTCTCCGTCGTAAGGCGCGGACCAATCACGGCAGGCCCAGGCGCAATGCTCGATTCCCCGACGCGCGTCCTTGAGGTACTCCAGGTACCCGGCGTCCCACTCCAGACACTCTGTGTGGGTCTGCTGCTGGTGCATGGGACTGTCCGGGGACAGAGCGTGGGAGCTGGACGGACCCGGGTGCAGCGGGTCCACGGCGGGGGGGTTAGATGAGCCCCCTCCTCCCGATCCGCCGCCGCCGCTCTGCTGCCGCATGAAGAACGACAAGCGGGACGGGGTGCTGGGTCTGGGTGGAGCCGGAGCTTCAGTGCTTGGATTGTTCATGACTGTGGATGATACAGGAAACCCCGAAAACCTTCACATGAATATAGAAATATTATCCGTAAAAGAACAAATCCCAACGTGCCAAAGCCTGATGGGAGTTTGGGTGTCCAGGCTAATTTTTTTTCTGATGTTTCATGACGTAAATCAGTCACCAACAGTGAATCTGCAGGTCAAACTTCAGACCTTTTTAACCCTTTACATTATGAATGAAATTTAAGAGCTGCATTATTGCCAAAGGTTTTTGCACATAGCTTTGCATAGATTGGAAACAGAATAAGTGGCAAAGACCAACATCGTCAAGAAAACTGGTGAAAAATTTACACTGCACCGATGATAAACACAAAAAAGCTAGCAAGATTAGCAGCTAGTTAGCGGTAGCTTCATCCTCCTTGAGTCACAGAATATAACAAAGACGTCTGTTTGCCTGACAAGAAAAAAGCTCTATACAATATATAAAATATGAGTTCAAATAGACCTGTCACAACAAAATACAACACCAGTGATTAACGTATTTAAACCTTACATATTTTTTCTGAATTCCAGACAATGCATTTGTCTTCAATTAATTCAGACTCTTAACCTTTAAACCAACCCTTACAGACCACTTCACTCTGTCAAGGTAACAAACACTTTATTAAACTGAAACTTAATCAGTCCAGGTGAAACAGACCCAAATCATTTTCCTCTTTCCTTTTTCCCCTCAGATGTTTGTCGCTCACCTTTGCCCCAGAACGGATTGTCATCGTCGCGATCGGTGGAGCTCGATGCGTTCAGCCGACAGCATTCTGGGATCAGCGACAGGAACTTGTTCGCCGACTTTCCGTACATGTCCGTCTCCCTGATGGCACGACGCTGACTCAGCATTACATGGGTGCAGGGCAGAAGATACCTGGGAGAGAAACGGACACATGGAGTTTTAATACGTTTTTTTTTATTATTATTATGATTAGTTCTTAGTCCCCTGAATGTTTTTATTAGATTTTGATATATTTTTGTAACAGGAGCTCCTAATTGTTAAGTAAAATAAAAAGGATAAATGGTTTTCTGGAGTTTTTACACATACAAATTTGAAAATGTGACACGCATTTGTGGTTTCTCAAATTTTACTCTGACACAAATAAAAAATCTACTGCAACCAGTTCCTTTCCTAAGTCAACTAACTGTTAGCGATTATTAAATAAACAGCACGATAAAACCAGAGGAACAAAGCACACAAGTCAGGAATAAGGGTGTGGAAAAGTTTCAGACAAGTTATTGTAAACGTCTCTGCTACTTTGTGTCGAAAAACATCAAAGTTTGTGATAAACCTAAGGGTTGTGAATGCTTTTCTAAAGTACTGTATGCATCTTCAGCACCTCCATTTCTTATTCTTATAGAAATATGCATATGTATATTTATAACAACACTTTCCAAGGCCCCATCAACCATTTCATTTATGATAACATAAATGAATGAATGATAACACAGACTGGTTACGGACAAGAGACAGATGGTCTGTGAGTTCTATAAGGAAACATTTCTGGGCTGAACTGAATAACTTCACACGCTCATAAGACTGTCGCTGCCTATGATTTGTTAAATCTTTATTCTGTTTTAAGCTGCAGACACAGCACTGAAGTTAGCATGTGACTCGCACCTGCTGATTTGGTGGAAAACTAAAGGACTAGTTCCCTATTTTATTATGACTGAATTTTATCATTCAAAGTTAAAAATGTATGTTACTGACACCAGGTTTTAGTAAAACACATCTCTTATGCGTGCAGCTTTTACTCTTTCATTAGAAAACACTAAAAAAACGTTATTTGCTAGAAAAGCACAATACCTAGAGAAGTTGAACCTGGACTGAATTTCTGATAAATAATTTAAAACACCATCTTTGATTTCTGAATCATAAAAATTATATAAAATAGAGATTCACCCACAGTATCAACGCTCGGGAAAACTCTGGGAAATACCTGAGAACAAGCTGCAGCATGATGTCCTCACAATGCAGGGACAGGAGAGTCCTGAACAGACTCAATGAGACCATGCAGAGCTGCAACCATAAAGAACCTGATGAGCAGTCACACACAGGAGATCCATTCTTTTTTGTCTTACAGCAAAACAGAAGTTTTAAAAAAATTATAACCGAAAACCTTAAAATAAAGTTAATAATCATTGGCCTCTGTAGACGCCAGACCTGCTTCAGCTCCTAAATAGATAACTCTGACGCTCATGCAGGATGATGAAATCACATCCCATCAATATTTTCCCAAACAGCCCACTGATCTAAATGTTTCTTTTCTAGCCCAGAATCCGTGAGTCGGTGTGAGCTTTTCAACTGAGATACATTTCTGAATACAAACAACATCCAACACAAAAGTAGGTTGTCACAGCAGACGCGAAGAGATTTAGTTTTCTTTCTTTTTGTTGTTCTCGGAGCCCAGAAGCTTCGCTTTTCTGCTGTCAGATTTTGCCCTCAGCCCACTCGGCGCCCACACAACCGCGTTCGTTTTAAAGCCTCCAGGCTCTTTCATAAACAGATGCACATGTATACAGACCCTCGAGTTGCTGCTTATGCGCGTGAGCAGCGTGTCCAGGATGGTGTCATTGTCATGGCGATGCAGCAGGATGAAGCGCAGGAAGGTTTTGAGGAGCGATGTTTCCGTTACGCTGCGCAAGAAAAGGTCCAGGTAGGCGGTGCTGGCGATCATCTCGTCCACCGACGACTGCGGACACACAAGCACGCAAAAAAACAAACAAAGAAGAAAAACGCAGTTTAAAAGAGGAACAATGTGACGAATCTTCCCGCCGAGGTGAATTTAGCAGAGGACAGTTTCTTCGGTGTAAATTACTGATTCATCCTCTGACTCATCGACACAAATCGAAGAAAATTTAATTCTAAACCTCCACGTTTTCTGCCAGTTCACTTCAAAACACAAGAACATCAACGAGTCGCTAAACAAAGTTCTAAATGTTCTGAACTCCAGCAGACAGACTTTAAAATATCACACAAAACCAGAGCTCAGTTTCCAACCTTGTGCAGGGCGGGGCCAATGACGGGGACGAGGAAGCCATTGTGGAGGTAGTCCAGGAGCTGAGAGCGGACCAGGGGGTGAGCCACCTGCACCACGGCGTTGCAGAACTCCAGGGAGTTCATGAAAAGCACGAGAGACGACACGCCCATCCAGTCCTCCCGCCGCAGCGAATGCCAGTCGTCTCCGCGGACCTCGATCTTCCTGGGCAGGGAGGAGTAGAGGGCGCTGAGCCCCGTCGCCAACACCTGCAGCAACGCAGAGAGACACGATTATGAGTCGGTTTGAACTGAAGAAGCTTGAAAACTTCTGGTTACTAAAACATTTATAAATAATACAAACAATTACTTTTTCCCGTGGGCTCAGGCTGGTTTAGGTAACTTTCTGTTAACGGCATTTTTTTTGTTGAAGTGTCAAAACAAAAGTAAAAACAGAATAAATTTGTAAGAGGAAAAAATAAACCCTTTCTCAGCACTTGGGTTGAACCACAGTACTAAAGCAGGACATGTGATTTCAGTGAACTGTAAAGATAATGAATTTTAATCACATATATCAATTTTAATGATTCATTGGGCTGATACTTTCTGAAATTAAATACAAAATATGTGGGAAAATAATCCTCTAGTTATACAAAATAATTAAAGCTATTTGTATTAATATGTCCTAGGTGAAATCGCAGTGTGTGTTTATTTTTGAACACACACCAAGCATCCTGTCAGTAACAGCATAGATGCATATTCGTGCTTTAAAGTAGGCCATGAATGAGTAAAAGTGAAATAACGTGCAACATAAATTCAACATTGCATCATAAATGTTGAGTGACAATTTATAAAACATAAATGTTAAACCTGTGTATGAACTCTTTATGCTTCTGGATCAGTTAATATTTTAAAACCAATTTAATTGTAAAAATGATGTCAAACAATAAGTATCTATAAACAGCAGTTCACTTTGAGTAATTCTGGAAAAAATGATGCCCAGAAGGGGAGAAAAGGCCAGTTATGGGTCCAGAGGAAAGGTGCTGCACTGACTCAATAACAGTCACCCCCTTTGAAAATGTCATGCGTCGCTGAAAATAATGGGTTATTAGCGCGCAGAGACAGAAAAAAAACAGAGCGAGTCAGGCGGTGGGTCCTCCACGTTTCCTCCACTAGACCTTTCCAAGTAGGTCATCTTGAAACTGCTGGAAGGACAGTGAGCAGAAATAGCTGAGCCAGCTCACTGCCAGCAAAGTGCACAGAAAAAGTCAAAAGATGGAACAAGTGACCAATCCTCTGAAGCTCACATAAGAGAGCCACACTGTTTTGATTTTGCCATCTCACAATTTAGAATAACTGCTCTGAAATGTAAACATGCAAATTCTCACTGAAAAAAAATAAATAATTAAGACTTTAGAAACTCTTTATTCTCATCTGGTGGCAGCTAAAGGGAATTACAAGAAGGTGTGCAGATTAGCTGACTTTTAAAAAGTTAATATTTTAATAATAAATCAGCAGAATCTGCATTTTTTGTGGTAATCTCCAAAATAGTGACATTTCCTACAGCGATTTCTTATCCCAAAACGCTAGAAAAACTGAGGAATTCACTGAAAAAAATTGACAAAAATCAAACAAAAATACAACAAACCCACATGCAAGTCATAAGAATCCCTTTTACTCCTCTTAACACGCAAGTGTTTCTTTGAGTGTAGAGACTATTTTGTGAGATGGTCAGAGGAAACTACGTGATGGGATGTAGATAAGGGTGGCTGATCTGTCAGAGTGCATAGTCATCTTCTTCTGCAGCCATTATCACGCACCATCACTAATGCATTAGAGTTCCAGAGCCCACATCCTCCTCTTTCTGAAGAGTCAGAAAGCAAGCCAAGGTCCCACTTTTTCAGCTGTACTCAGCTGCTATATTAATAAAGAGGAGGTCAGCTTCTCTTCACTATACATCACTTTGACGCAGGAAGTCAAAATGTCGTCCTGGGATCTATGCTTATCAGGTTGATGTTGTATTACACAGTAGAACCAGTCAGTTTCTATGTTTTAGTTTGAAATCATTCACAAAAACATTAAATTCCTCCATATACGAGTTTTGACATTTAACTTTAATCTTTCTAAATGTTTAGTTTATTTCTGAAAAAAAAGAAACCCGGTACTAAAAAAACCCCAAAACAAACGCTGAGTGTTACCGGGCAGAAATAGGAGTTTTCGGAGATGTATCGCGCCACTGCCTCGTGACTGGCCGAGGCCGCCATCACCAGCAGCAGCGCGTCTCGGGCCTGCTGGCCGATGGCTCCGTCCCGGTGGATGAACGGCACGAGGAGGGAGAAGATCAGAAGGTTGGTGGAGCCCTGTTGGGCCGGCGCAGCCTGGAACAGCATCTCCAGGACCACCGGCTGCCGGGCCATGGACACGCAGACCTGTTGTGGATTCAAAAAAGTAAAAAAGACAAACAAAAAAAAAAAAAGAAAGTAAAAAAAAAGGCTTCAATGAAGTGTAAAGCAAGAATAAATATTACAGATGACCAATTATGCTTCCTTGAGGATGTTAACAAACATGACTATTACAATTTTTGCACAAAATCATTCTTAGGGTGTGAGATTTCAATCCATCTGTCTTCTTCCAGAAAATGTTTTAGGGCTCTTGTCACTTTAAATCGACATAAGCCACGCCTCCCGACTCAACGTTTACACTCGCAGGTGAAAATAGCTGCAAACAGATGTGAAATTACACCACTGAACAACTTTGAAAAGCATTAGTAGAGCCTCCTGCAGCAAGTGGTTTCTGGATGGTAAGTCAACAGCAAAACACTTGTCTTTTCTAGCAGCCATTGTACGGCGCATCCAGTGGTAAAAACCAGCTGACTACACATGCTGGAGCTCTGCTTGGGTTGCTCAGTGATGAGTTGGGCTTTGCTGGGGTTGCCCAGTGAGGGACAGGCTGCTGATTTGTGACATTACACTTGGGAGGGTTTTTGAAAAGGCTCATGTTCCAGATACCAAAAAACAACTTATTGCCAAAAACAGCTATGTGTGTGTTTTTAAGCACTTGATCTATTTTTAGAAGCCGTAGAAACAAAAAATTGAGGTAAAATACTTTGATGTGAACAAAAAATACTCAGAAGCACAGTTATAAAGTATCCCAAAGATTTATTTCTTTGCGTGTACCTGATTGAGCAGCAGTACCAGGCTGTTCTCCAAGGCCGGGGGACAGCCGAGTTCTGGGTCGGCGCATGCTCCCAGCAGCCTCAGCAGAGGGTGGAGAACGGCCGTGTGCTGCAGCAGAGGCTGCTGGGATTGGCCGATGAGCATCTCGAACAGTTTGAGCAGGGCCCCCTGGCTGTCCGGGTCCAGGCCGCGCCGGAGGTGCCACTGAACCAGGCGCTCCAGGATGTTCTCCGTGACGACCAGCTCCAGGATGGGGCCCATAGGCGCCAAAAAGGAGCCGCCCTCCGTGCTCTCGGCGGGACGCTCCTCCGCCAGCAGACACAACATCTGGTCGGTGTTGTTCCGCACCGCCGTCAGGTCGTCGCTGGAGGACGACGTTTCTCGCTGATCCAAAACCCAAGAGACCTGAAGAAAAAAAAAGAAAAAAATGACGTTATAATATCGGTATAGAGCTTCTTGTATCCTAAATTCCTATTTCAATGCAAGACTTACAGCTCTTTGATTACTCCAAGTTTAAAAATCAGATAAAATGCAACTACAAAACATGCAACGTGAAAAAAATTGCAAAATGTGGAAATATTTCCAACAGGTGTATGTTTAGATTCAGTCCAGCACACCTAAACTGAGTGGAAAACTCTTAATCGTGAGCAAAAATAAAGGTAAAGAACAAGATTATTATTAAACTGAGAAGTCGACTGCCGGACAATGAGGCCTTTCGGTTCCTGCAGATGGAAGGAAACGGGTCGGACACGCCAACAAAACCCAAGGACAGCTGCAGTCAAGGCCAACCGAACCACTGAATAGTAAGGTGAATCGCTGCCTTCAACACATTTCCTCTGATTCGAATGCAACTAACATCCCATTAGCAGTTAATGTGGGTTCTTAGTCCTGTTCCAAATGGACCACAGTCTTCTATATTTCATACAAATCTCTGCTCCAGCACAAATGACTGCATTAGCTCCTTAGGATGGCATCAGGTGCAGCAAAAGTCTGTTAATCACCTATTAAAACATACAGGACAGAGGGGTTAATAACCCGGGTTGAGAATTACAGGTTTGAACAACACAGTCAGCATTTTAAAATCAAAGTCTTTTGACCAGGATATTGATACTAATGCTGCCCTTCAAGCTATACGAAAGTTTTTAAAATGTTTTAGTTAACATCCTTCAACTTTTAGGCTACGTTTATTCTAGAGTGCTGTCAGGAAGCTGCTGGTATTTTTGGATGTTAACGGATGAAATTGCTAATAAATACTATAAGAAGTATTTAACAGACACAATTATTCTAAGATGGAAAATAAAGCAGCATTTGAAGTGTTAAATGTAGCAAGAGGTTTCACAACATTATCACAAACAAGTGTGATGTGCAGTCACCATGAGTCGACACAATGACCGGGGCTCGGTTAGCCGACATGACAAGTCGGAACAACTGCGTCAGTGGTGAAGCTGCACATGTGCAGAAACTGAGATGAGTTAACAAACAGCCGGCAAACAAACACCCAAAACGGGGCAGATGTTCGCCCACACAACCAACGTCTACTTATCGTCTTCTAGTTATAACCACTGCTCACACCGTCATGTTGGAGGGAGAAGAGATTATGTTTGGAAATTTGCAACATCAGTTCCACAGCTACTTCTTCTGAAAGCGATTTTTTATTGAACAAAAAAAAGCCTCCAGTTGAGAGTCTGGTTGAAAGAGCAAACATCCAACAACAAAACAGCCTAATGCTGCCTCCGAGCCATTTAACCCATCAGGAGGAGACGGCGCTCTGGAAGCCATAATGCTTTTCATCCAAGCCTGGACATGAGCCGATCTGGCTCCTTATGTTAGCACTGACACAGTCCACCCTAAAGTGTTGAAATCTACACTTCCTGATCCATTACAGCACTGACAGACTGTAAAATTTATAGCCGTCTTAGATATACAAATAGACCAGCAGTGTCAAGAACCAGAGGTATGAGCAGAAATGCAGTCTGATTCATTAAACAGATCATATAAGTTTGTTATAGTTGTTACAATAGCAGAGTGGCAAAGTCTAACTCTGAACAATAGGGAATTGAAAACAAGAACTAAATTCAATGTCTGTGTTGCTCTGGGATGAACTGGTGATCTGTCCAGGTTTGAACCTGCCTCTTGCCCACTGGCCAAAAGGAAAACCAACTAGCTCAATGCTGTGTTTCCAGGGATGGATGGATAAATGTAAATGTTGCAGATAACAATATTACACATTTGACAATCAGTAGTTTATTTTGGCAGCAGTTGGGAGCTGTGCTGCTTTTATGCTTTAGATAGCAATGAGATTGTGTTAAATATTTTTGTTTTACATTTTTTGTGTAAATATGATAGAAAACCCCCATACTGATTAGTTTGTACTCAAGGTTATCATACAGTGACAATATGACACTGGCCTTTACATAAGCACAAACTAATGGTGGAACTTGATAAATCTAGTTAATTGCAGCATCTGTAGTTAATTAATTGAATTGAATCGGTTAAAGTCCTGCTAATTTAAATAAGGATTTATTGAATTTTATTTGAACAAGCAAATGCTTGAAAATGTACAATATGTTTTTTAAACATTTTATTTGAACTATATTATTTTATTATCTATTATCCAAACTATTTCATACCTAATTAGTTATAAATCTTTAGGATTACATCCACTTTCAGATGTGACACAGAACATCTGTAATAAAAAAGTTATTTTTTCCCCAATTAGGAGAGAAGGTTTAGTGCATAAATTAGCTGAGTAGCAACTACAGCTGCAACAGGAAGCCAGTCTTTTCCTTTCACAAATTATATTCACCAAATTAGGTTGAATCTGAGAAAATTTTTGACTTGCATCACAAAAACGTTTTCCAGCAAAGTACATAAACAGAACTGTGAGCGGAGCAAGCGGCGTCTTGTGCGCACCTGTCTCCAGTGGTTCTCAAACACCATCAGGCATGTCTCCGGGTCGGCAGTGCAGGGGCTGGAGGGGGCGACGGAGGTGACGGCGCTGCGGCCGGACCGTGGGTTCAACCTGCTAAGCCAGCTCATTCCGGACCCGGCAGGAGGCAGGTGAAAGGTCTCACAGACTCAAACGCCAGGGAGGGATGGGAGGCGGGAAAGAAAACAAAACAAACAAAAAAGCAAAAAGGAAACTTCTGAGTTCAGACACAAGAGCGCCCAGGACAGAAAGCAAGAGCTCAGGAGGGGAATTAAAGGAGAAGATAAGGATGAAGAAAAAGGAAAAGAGGAAGGGAAGAGAGACGGAGAGGGGAGGGGGGGGGACCCAATAAGAGAAAAAGGACGAGGCTTGAACGAGCTGTCGCTGCCGATCAGCCGACTCCAAGGGGAAGGTGCTGCTGATTTAGAAACTTTGCTTTCTTGTCCTCCCTGCGGACGCTGTCATCCAGTCTGAAGCCAACACCACTCCATAGTCGGTCAGGACGGGTACAACTCTCTGTGGAGGCAAACAGATAAACGACTCCTTACTTTAAATCTACAGCCACAAACTGATGATGAACAAAAGAACCACCATAACTAGGGTAATGTAGCAATTAGTAGAACTAAAACTCCTTATTACACACATTGTTACATTACACATCTCCAAAAACTGGAACAAAGGATGTCAATAGAATAAGATTTAGTCCTTTACAAATTAATTTCTCTGCAAAAACCTAAGAAAATAAATGTCCTAATTTCTATATTGTCAGATTTATCTTGCAAGCAGCAAGACAAAAACAATCCAAGTGTGTAGAAAATCACTTGTGCCAAAGATCTCCAATTTTTTACCCCCCAACAAATAAATAAGTCTCTGCAGTATGCCGTTTCCATGGAAACTGTTTCAGTCTTCTAGTAGAGAAAACTACAAGTCCTGCTCCTGTTTACTGTGGAAACTGAGAGACTATTGGCAAGAGAAGCAAACAAATGAACAAGCGTTCAGGCTTTAAGTGTCAAACTCATTCAGATTGTTACATCTTTTTCTTCACAAGCTTCTAACAAAAATATATATATATTCCACATATTTAACAACTTAACACTTAAAAATCAAAGATGTGAAGTGTAAAAAGCAAATCTATAACGTTGGATACCAAATTTCTGTTGTATTTTCAAAGCTTAGTTGTTTGAAGCATTCACTTTCAAATTGAGCTCCAAGTTTAATTATAAAACAAAAGGAACTAAAAAAAAAGAAAAAAGTAATTTCCAGATATAACAAATTCAGTTCACACTAATTCAACCACAATCTTCTCATCAGTGACACACTAGCTGGAAACTTGCTCAATAACAGTAAATGTAGGCTTTAGCACTTGCAACCCCCCCAAAGAATAGTCAAAATGACAAAGTCCTTCTCACACATTTTGCAGTTTTCTGCAAAAAGATGACACTTTTACATGCACATTTTACAAGAAAAGTGCATATAGTTTGGCATAGATTTATTATGACCTCTATAAACATGTAAAGCATTTGTGACTATATATAAAAAAGTGTTCATTCAAAAATGAGCAGAATAAACATAACAGGCTATATTTCTTGTGAAAATGTCTTTTCTGTCTGTAACTTATCAGTTGTGCACATGAATACCGGCAGCTGAGAACAAGAGAAGATGAAGCAAATTTCATGCAAGAAAAGATTAACAAAGATGTAGTAAAAAAAAAAGAGGAAAAACATCTTAAACAGTAACGAAACAAAAAAGGAAGACAGAAGTGGAAGAAAAATGATGCAAGATTGTATTTTTTTTTTTATGAAGATCGACGATTTTTCCATCCAATCTGTCTACTCAGGCTCAGTCAGAGTATCTGTAAAAAGTTCTTATTTTTTTAAAGTGCAAGTTAAATATTGAACTGGTTTTAGTCCTGGACTTTGACTGGTCCATTCTAACATATGAATACACATCGATTTAAATTATTCTAGTGAAGCTCTGGCTACATTTATATGAGAAACTCAACTTCAGTCCTCGTAATTGTTGTTGTTTAGCTTAGGGCAGGGCTGTGGTTTTCAACCTTTTTTTTACATTGTTTTAATTGAAAACATCACGAGGCACACCACCAACCAAATATGTAAACAAAGATACTCTGTAGTATATTACATACTATATGTGTATATTACATATATAGTCATTCTTATCAAAGTGTCTTGAATAGGAATCAAATAAAAAAAATGTATTTTTGTCATATTTTACATTTCTTATTTCAAATTCCACTTAACATGTCCACTTCAAAAATACACCTAGCAGAGCAAGTGATAATAAAGTTTCATAATTACGCCGCTAGTCACTACAGCAGACACTCAAAGATGTCATTATTTGCAGATAATTAATTCGTTTTTAAAAAATCTTTCAAGATCAATTACCGTATTTTCCGGACTATGAGTGCACCATACTATAAACCGTACCTTCAAATATTTTGAAACCCCCCCGCACCCGTAAACTTACATAATTATATTAGCCGCACTGGGCTACAAATCGCTGGCATCTCTGCCACTCTCAGTTTCCCATAAGGACCCAGCAGAGGGCAGCAGAGGGCTGCGTCCTAATAACTATTGGATGTATTAAGGATGCAGTAGCATATGTTTCCTACACTCCTTCACCCTGACGTACCCTACTTCAGGGAGGGGTGGGGGTTACATTCACTCCATAGTTGATGCAACCCCTAATTTATCTCCATCAGCACCGACTAGCTTCAAAGTCTATGTAAAGAAAAGCATGTCAACCAACTGGATGATGTGTTTTCTCAATATGCTTCCATTATGTCCAGAATGACACTTGGTTGCACTTAACTTAATGTTGGAATATCACAGTAAAAGGGGCAGAACAAAAACAAGTGTAACATTTTTCATTAGTTCAAAATTGTGACTTCACAGTGCTTGATGCTGTGTTGGGCTAAAATCCACTGAAGTTTGTGGCTGTAACACGACAACATTTACACAAGTTGAGGTCTGAATAAGCTAAAAAAAAACTCAAAAGAAATCATTCTTAATCCATCAAATTGTACATTTAGGAACCCGTTTAACTTGTGCTTGAACAAAAGGATCCATTACAGGAAACCACCCTAATGAGTCAGTAAGCTAATATGCTCAGTGTTACAATAAGAAAAGTCATCATTACAAAGATTTGTAACATGCTCCTCATTTCCACATGACATGGATAAATGACTCATGATTTCCACTTGGGATTGGATACAAGAAAAAAAAACTCCATACAAAGTTTTCTTCATTTTCTCTCACAGCAGCTACTCACAAGTGGTTTTGAAAGGAAGCCAGGTCACCGTTTACCCTTTTGTTTTTCCGTTTAATGATAAACCACTCCTTATTTTAATAAGGCCAGCATATGAGTTCGTGCAGAGATCTAAGGATATGAATGGAGGGGGAAAACAAAACAAAAAAACCTCAGGAATACTGAGGACTAAGGTTTGTCCTCAATATTTATGTAAATTCAGTCAGAAAACCTGAAGTACTTTCATCAAAAATACCCTAAGCTCCACATGTAGATCTCAGCGCTGCAGCACACACAGGGAAATTCAAAGTGTCTTTAACTTTCAGGTCACACACAGCATCATAACGGCGCTCATAAAACGAGTTCAAAGTGCAACTGCAGATACCACAGAAGGGAGGCGCCACTCCTAAAGACCTGAGTCAAATATCGGTGATCCAGCTCAATATTCTTTAGAGTTAGTAGATCAAACTCTTAAGATAGGCTAAAAATGGGTCAAGAAGTTCCGTTTGTTTTTCCAAAGTTGCTGTGATTTCACACAGTGGACAAACTGAAACAGACTCTGGTTTAACCAGAATCCTTCAGGGTGTTTTCGCACCTGGTTGTCTTGTAGACTTGGTTCAATTGAGAAGCAAGATTGCAACATTTGTTGTATGTTCAGCTGGTGTGGTTCGCTTTCACACTGCACTGTATCAGATGAGCCAGAATAATTGAAAAACCTGTTCAGTCCCTCGCCTGTGGTGGCGCTGCACCAAGAACCACTGAATGAAACATCAAGGAAAACCTCTGAAGAAGACGCTGAGCGCAACTTCCTTCTTCACCAAACGTAAACAAAATCAGTGACATCGGATTTCAGCTGTTTTAAGATTTCTCCTTTGTCTTTGGTAAAAGACCATGATCCACTTCTCCCACTTGCGCCAGATTTGCGATTGTTTTGGTAATACTGACCCAGAATGCCTTGCGCTGTAATCCACTCGCTTCCTGCTTTTTGATCAATCTGAGACAGTCAGTCTTCTCCTGTTGTACTAGGGATACACAATATAATCGCCGCCAATATCGACATCGTCCGATATCATTTAACATAACGATATTGATCCAATAAATAAAACTAAGCTATATTTATTTTGATGCCATTTGTAATTAAAGAAGGTTAGTCATGTGTTGCAGCGCAGGATTGTGGGGAGAAGCAGTCATGCAGTAAGTAGTGTGTTGCTTTCTGCCAAGGTGTAAAAAGGAAAGTGAAATGTAATGTGTATAATATCGGTAAATATCGGTTATTGGCCTCAACAGGTACAGTGGTGTGAAAAAGTGTTTGCCCCCTTCCTCATTTCCTGTTTTTTTGCATGTTTGTCACATTTAAGTGTTTTGGAACATCAAACCAATTTAAACAATAGTCAAGGACAACACAAGTAAACACAAAATGTAATTTGTAAATGAAGGTGTTTATTATTAAAGTGATTGCCCCCTGAACCTAATAACTGGTTGGGCCACCCTTTGCAGCAACAACTGCAACCAAGCGTTTGTGATAACTTGCAAT
>CAEGAF010133299.1:0-10738 GCA_903067075.1 Micropoecilia bifurca | reverse complement strand
CAACAAAAGCACAAGAAGAATCTGGAAGCAGGAAGACATTGATGAGTTACAGGTTCTTAATTCAAGATTTGAACCCTTTGAAGCTGTGCCCTCACCATTTCAATATTTCAAAATGCTCTTCACTAATGAGATGATTGAACATATCACACATCACACCAATTTGTACTTTGCTCAAGAGTTGGGGGATCCAATCAAGACTAGCCCTGAAGAAATAGAGCATTTCCTAGCGATCCTTCTTTTTATGGGTGTTTTCAATTTCCCATCACTGAAGGACTACTGGCACCATGAATCACGCTTCAACTTCATCGCTGACACTGACTGAAGATGGGAAAATTAAAAATGCAATATTTCCTTGTTCGACGCAATGTTTTTCTTGGTTGAAATTAAAACCAGTGTTTTGTGGCATTTTGACAGAAATAAACTGTATCCAATGCCCCAGACAATTTTGTTGTTTATTTCTATATAAATTAACATTTTATTTTAATTTTTCTACTGTACTTGGCATTTTTATTAGGTCATGTACTTAAACCATTAAGTGACATCCCAACCGATTTTTAAAGATCAATATTTCAAAAACCACAGGGCTTGTTGAAAAAGAAATATTGATTGTGTTTATGAATCACCCTAGGGTAAAAGAAATGCAAAGAAAAAAATTTCCACAGGTTTTTTTCTTGGTGTGGTTGTCAAAGGGTTAACATGAACCATCTTTAGACAGTTGGAGGCTTAATTCAGACACTACAGGAGATTGTTCCTGCCCACAACTATCAGCATCTGCAGTACTTTGATACATGATAAATGATGATACAAGGACAGAGTAATGGCCGTTAGTCAAATGGTCATTAGTCAAACATTGAGATTAGTCAAATCTCAATGTTTGGGAAATTCTCTGGATACAAAATTAATGTGGAAAAAACACAGATCTTGACAATAAATTACTCCCCACAGCAGAAAATAAGGGATAAATACAAACCTAAGTGGAATGAGAAATATATAAAATATTTGGGGGTAAACATAACCAAAACAATTGACAAACTCTATGATGCAAATTGTTTAGAAATAAACCATAATATTAAGACGTCTTGGGGCGATAGATGAACATTGGCCTGGAGCTCAGTTCTAGAGTGGAGATAATTAAAATAAATATTTCACCACAACTGTTATACCTGTTTCAGTCCCTGCCACTGACTATTCCAGAAAACAATTTGTAGAATGGGACAGATGGATTTCAAGGTTTATGGAATGGGAAGAAACCCAGGGTCAGATATATAACACTTCAGCTCCCAAAAGACAGGAGGTCTGGGTTTACCAGCCCTAAAAGAATATTTCTGGGCCAATTATATTTGGTGCAATGATTATTATGTTTCAAAATGGAGAAATCTGGAAATAGGTAGGAAAGACATAGAAGCTAAAACTTTAACAGCACACAAAATACTCTTAGGCAAATTGAGCAATAAACTAGGTTCAATAACTAAGGGTACAATTGAAATATGGAACACATTAATTGATAATTACAAGTTAGAGAAGGAAACAAGGAGTTTGAGCTGGTTTGTTTGGGATCCAAGGTTTTAACCAGGTATTTATGATATAGGTTTCAAACAATGGGCAAATTGTGTAAATTGGCTGAAAAGGGGCAAATTGATGAGTTTTAATAACTTAAGGGAGAAATATGAACTGGAGGACCAAGACCAGCATAGATACTTGCAAATTAAAGATTATTACGAGAAAGAGATAAAAACCAGCATAAGTAAAATAATAGAGATATTTCATAAGGCCTATAAAGGAAATAAATTCCGAGGTATTTCAGCACTGCATCAGGGACTGATGGCAGGTAGGAAGACATGTACTATGTATATTAAAGAAACATGGGAAGAGGAACTGAAGGAACATATAAGTGAGGAGGAATGGTTTAAAATGTGTAAAACACAGTGCACAGCCACCTGCTCCTGTGTTTGGAGGGAATTTAATTGGAAAAACATGATTAGATTTTTTTATAACAGCAAAGATCAGGACCAGGATGGTATCCAGTTCACAGCCGTGCTGGTGACTTTGTGGCCAGACTAATGTAGGTCACACACACGTATTCTGGTCCTGTCAAAAGCTAACCACATACTGGCATAATGTTTGTCTTATTTTGAAAAACATCCAGAATATCCAGATCATGTAAAACACTCTACCTGGGATGCCTCACACATGTAATTCAAAAGGATGATGAATATCTGTTAAAAAATATTACTTTCAGCAACAACAAAAAAAACCATCACAAAATTATGGTATAGACAAAATCCACCTACGGTGGAGTGGTGACTGAGCATTGTGGAGATCTTTGTGATGGAGAAAATCACACATAGACTAAGATTGCAGGAGGACCAGTTTGTTGTTAAATGGGAAAAATGGAGTGATTATAGATGTAAAGAGGATGCCATTTTTGTATCCAGTTAAATATGGACATGGACTTTTCCAGACACCTAACAATTATCAATACAAAAAATAAATGCAAAGATTGTAAAAAAAAAAAAAAAAAAAAAAAAAAAAAAAAAAACTAAACAAAACATGAATAGTTTTATGAAACCTATTTGTCCCAATGTCCCCTGACACTTGACATGCATATCTCAAACAGGGAATTTCACTTCTCAAACCGGCTGAATCAACAGCAATGACAATGGCATATAACTCTTATAATAGCCTTGCTGTTTGTTTTTAAAGAGGCTGTGGCACTGCATGTCATTATACAGCTAATGATGTACGATTGTCATCTCACACATTGCAGAGTTAATTGGGCTTCTGTGATCGTGCCTAATGGCTTTACCAGCAAATTATTGACACAGTGATGTGGGCCGACGTGCTACAGGTTGGCGAATAAATAAATAACCAACTCCCCACTACACCCACCTCTTTCTCCTCAGACACGAGGCTCGTCAATCTTGGCAACTGCCTCTGGAGCAGCCCGCTCGGTTAACATTTTAGAAAATGGCTGCCCATTAATAATAAAGGCATATTAACATAAGTGAATTCTGCTGTGGTGTGGGATTCAGTGGAACAGTTATTAAAGTCCAATTTGGCCCCATTAATAATGCATCCACCTTTGACTTTTTGATATCCAGATTATGTGGTATTACTGTGGCTATACATTATTTATTAACCACTTTCAATTGGAGACCTTGATGACTTCTAATTGTTAGGTAGCGGTGCCATTAAGTTATCCCTGATGAGGCTTGTCAATCAAGATGCGTTTTCTCGACCCCGGTGTCCGACACATACCACACACACTTGCTTGCACGCATACGCGATCGGAGTTGGGTGCCAATGGTGCCGACGATGCCAGCGCTGGCACAGTATGGGGAAGGGGCAGAGAGCTTCCACCCTACAACCCTGCCGAGCCGCAGAGGTTTGACTCCTGTCCATCATAGGCGTTTGAAGAGCAGCAGAGGGGAGGTTAAACGGCATGGGGCTCACTGTTAGAGAAGCCTGGCTTTAAAACTTAATGGCTCCTGTACCATAGTGAATGACACTGCAAGGGTGAGCCGTTGTCACGCCTTTATCCTCTGGATGCCTTTTGTCAGTCAGTCAGTCACTCAGATCGACAGACAGCAGCACACAGAGTGGTACAGATGCCTCCAGACACACATACGGAGTAGGTTGTCATTAAATAGAGACTTGGCAAAAAGCATAAATCTATTTGTAAATATGTAAAATTATCATACTGAAGAAAGAAGACAATCAGCTTCCAAAGCAGCACGCCAAATGTGCAGGCAAAATTAGACAAACAGGAAGAAATTGGCCTGGGACCAGAATTAGATGATATTGAGCTTCACCAGCACTGACCGATGACGGAGCAGTGGGAAGCAGCAAAAATTATGCTCCAGATCGGTGACTGCACCTTATCTGACAACTACTAACTTGATGTATTGGCAACAGTCGTCATTGTGGATGATGTTTTCAAGGGAGGAAGACTCAAAGATGTCCCATTTTAAGCCGCAGTGTGGTGTTTAAAATTAAAGAACGCACAGCACTACAAGAAGACATTTAAGCAAAAGCTGTATTTTCTACAAAATATCAAGACATTTCTGTGAATTGATAAGGCTGTGAAAGAGTGAGAGAGCAAGACTTTTAGCATGAAAGACGAAGGCTAACCAGAGTATAGCAATATTTCTCTGCTTTGAGTTTTTATCCTCAGTCTGTCATGGTGGAATTAGAAATGTTGGGAGCCTTTTGGACAACTAAAAGACATGGGAACCTCTCCCAGGACAGGGACACTGCTGCTTGTTTCATGGTAGTGGCACTATTTGCTGATATAAGATTCTAATATTATTTTGAAGTGTCAACTCCAGTCATTTTGACTTTTTTTTTTTGTTTTGACGGTAAACAAAGCCCGCTCTTTCACCTTGGCTCCCAATGCTGTACTTACTAAAAATTCATGCAGAAAGTCAAGAAACAATAGCCTAACCCCCTTTTATATTTTTGTTTTCTGTTAGAGATATCTGTCAACTAAAATCGGTATTAACATGCCCAAAACATTGGAAATTGTCTCGTAGCATTTTGATTGATGTGTCTCTAGTTGAAACATCACATTCAACTTGACGCCATCATCTTCATGCTCCATAGCAAGTAATACTCTTCAGCAAGTTGAGATGTTATAGCATTTTAGATCAGCCCAAACTAATTTGAAAAGGAACAGCAATCACTTGCTGAAGAACATTTCCTTTTCACTAAAAAGGCAGAATCACAATTTGACCAAAGTAAAGAGGAAAGACGGAAAGGAAAAGCAAGTGTGAATGAATTCTGCTCCCCTGTGTGCACACAAGAAATAGAATCAAGATTAAAAAGAAAGGGAGGAAGTGAGATATCTCGTTAAATACACTCGAATTGGAAACCCACAGCAGCAGTCCATAAGAGTACACCGCCACAATGCACCCTGACATTAAACCTTAAAAGACAAAAGAGCTAAAAAAAATAAATAAATAAAAAACTCTTAAACATCTACAAATCCACAACTATTATCATTTTTACACAAATCAGAAATTATTTAGCAACTTACAGAAAGGAGGTAAATAAGAGACCATGCACTAAAGCTCTACAAGACATCCCAACATCCCCGACAACATGCATGAATGTTTTGTAGACTGCTGGTCTTAAACGGGATTCTTAATTTAATTCAAGAATGGCTACGTGCTAGTCTACAGTCTTGTTCCCCAAAATAGAATATGCTTTGACTAAATGCACAATAACAGAGAGGGGTTGAGTTTAAGTTTTCAGAGGACACGAAGACATCTTCACTGATAAATGCAGATCAGCCAGTGGTGGAAGAGAAGCTGCCTTACCAAATGATGATGCTGTCCAAGTGATGACTGAAGGAACCCAAAGTGCCTAGAGATGGAGGCTTGGTAGCCGAGCAGATAGCCAGACATAGATTTGAGCTGACCTGCAGAAACAACCGTGTCACTGGTTTTCCCCGCCAAAGTTTGTCCCTTTAAAACCCAGATGGATTGCTTACAGGTGAAGGCATGAACACGACATCTATACTCTTAGGTGAAAGAAAACATATTAAGTGTGTCGTGGTGTGTCTGGTCAACTTATGCAGGCCAGCTGGCTATTTTAACACCAAGTGGATACATTTTGCTGAAGTGAAGCTCAAACTTCGCTCTGGTCGGATGATAAAACAAGTAGAATTTTTTAAAACAATAAACAGTAGGGGCGTAATTTCTTGAGCATAATTGCTTAAACAGATAAGTAGTTGTAGACAGTGGATGACATTACAGTTGCTAGTTAAAGTCGCTATAATTACCACACAGGATTATCAGGGTGGAATATTTTAGGAAGTAGTAATCAAATTGTATATTTATTAGTTAAAATTCTCAGCAAAAAAAATATTGAAGTACATATTGATCCATGAATGAAAGTGGAAATGGGGGGGAAAAATGAACACAGTAGAAGAATAATAGTAACAATGCATAAAAAGAATAATAAAACTCTCAAAGGTGACTTATTGTATGAGATCTTCACATTTCATTCCAATTTGTAAAAAATATGTATATATTACAATTGTGCATGTTTTATTAATTAGTGACAAACTGTTTGTTAAGGTCTTTTTGAAGACATTACTACGAAATGTTAGCATTAATATTTATGTTCATTGAATATTCATGTCTCTCCTCACCCATCAGGATCCCTGCAAGGCGCCGGTGGAAGGCCAACACTTATAATTGGCAATCTCTTCCTGTTGGTTGACAGTACAGAGGACTCATTTCCTCGCATTCAAATCTGCGAGTTGCACAAAGCCGGCTTGTCAACTTTCCACTTCATTACAGGTCAAGCAATAGACTCATTTTTCTCGGGCGCATCGCTCCCATAATTGTTTTTCACCTCTTCTTTCGAAGCCAATTTACATGTGCTTCCTTGCTGAGTGTAATAGAGACAGAAAAAGGAAAGATGAAAATGCTCTCGCTTTTCACTTCCACTCACCATCCATTAACAACTTGACACATGGAACGCAAAAAGTAATATGAATTTTGTTCTCCTTTCTGTAGCATTTGCTTTGAGGCATTCGGTGTGTTAGACGGAGCTGAGAGTTCGATAGGAAATCATGATGTAGAACAGATGAGAATGATGTTCAGCAAATAGGAGCCTATGTACTTTATATAAGTATGGACCTCAGAGGGTAAATAGAAATAGAAAAACTTGACTTTATATGTCAAGATCTGAAGGAAGCTTTAATTTCCCTATTCTAGTTTGAAATTGGTTCAGAATCTAACAGTAAGGTGGGTGTAATTGGAATATATCTATTTGTAACATAAAAATTTAAGTGAATACAAGTTGGGCACAATATAAGTATTTTCTTAAAAACTAATTATTTTGAGTCAATATAAAAAATGTTCTGTGCAAATAGTTTTTTTTTTTACCTAACAGACACATTTTTTATGAAAAAAAAAAAACCTCTAATACATTTCAGCTATGATTAAACATTTTCAGGAGCATAGATCTTACATTAAAAAAACCCCAAACATATTTATGTACTGGCTTTGCTTTTAAGTTTTCTGTAAAACAAAAAATAGAATAATTCTAGAAGTGGTACACCAAGTAGGATTTGACATGTTGCATCTACGAATAAAACCAAATCTCATATTGGAAAATTAGGTGCAACAAGAAAATGCGTTCAAAGGAGCCAGATCATGCCTTATCAAATGATGTGGAAAATTTGCAGAACAGACTTTATGCAATAAACTCTTATAGGTAAGGAAAATGCTGTGCTGAAGGCAACGTGCCTTCCAACGCTTTGGACGCGTACAAATGCGCCGCGACGCACCTTCGCATAGACTTTGAATGTAAACCAGATGCGCCTAATGCTCAAAAAGCGTTTGGTGTGAACGCAACAAAAACCTAAAGAGTGCGTGATCAGATGAATGAATAAATTCCCACAGTATGACGCATTCACACAAAAGTACATGTGGTCGGGTGCAGGCTTTGACTCTAATTTATCCTTTATTTCATATTATTCATGCATTTTTAATGCCACATACAAATGTTGCTGAGATTTGTCTCCCAACATTTTTAATCATATCTGTAATGCTTATCCAGCAATACTGTATCTTCTTGTGTGTGTGTCTCGCTCCTGCGTCTGCCTTTATAAATCTTCATCCTTCTGAAGTCATAGCGCTGTGATAATCGAGCTCCCTCTTCCTCTGAAAATCTCTCTCATCCTCTTTCCCTCCCACACTTCTCTGTGTTTCAGAAACCCCATCTCTTGATGCCAACTGGCAGCAGCAAGCGAAGACAAGTTTTTTTTCTTCTTCTTATGTCACCCTACGCACAAACTGAACTATAATACTAATTCACCACAACAATTTTGCATCGTTACTATAAATGTTCAACCTGTTCCCGAATAGTTGCCATCTTGAGCGTTATCAGAATTACACATGCAAAAAGGAGCTGACAGACCTGTAAAGTGTAGTGCAAGCGCACCTTACCCAGGCTTGCATCACGAGTACAAAATCAGCGCCGTCAGACCTCTTAAATCAAATAAGGCAAACCAGAATCAAGATTGGATATAGTTGCTCAAATGAGCGTTTTTAGGACTCCTTGACCAAAGAGCTTGTTGAAAAAATGCAAAAGGGTTCGAAACTCTGCTTTTCACCGCTGTCTTCTCTCTTCTTGCAAAATAGTTCTTTCTCTATAATATCAAAGCACAGTTTTGCTTCCTTTTCAAGTCTTACGAGTGCATGTTTCATCAGCGTAGTATGGGTTTCAACTCAACTGAATGCGTTTTATCACTGACAAGCAGGTGCGGGTCTCCACTCTTTCATTTTTCTCCCTGTAAACTTGTAACAAAGCGTTATCAAACGGCCGATGGAAGCTTTTCATTTTCCGTTTCACCCGGCCACAAGGCTGTTTTCCTGGCGGTACTGCAGAGAGACCTTCACAAGGCCGAGCTTTTAATTGCTTCTTTGCAGGGGGCTTGTCTTGACAGTGTCTCATATCCTTTCTTCCTTAGAAAAAAAAGGAGACAGAAATCTTAGAAACAGCAGCAAAAAAGGGTTTTTGCCTACGCTTGATCTCCCCTGTGGAGTTTGTCAAACAAAAGAAGATCCTTTAATTTGGTCACAACGGGGGCTCTCCAATAAACTCACACAGAAATTCTGCCAAGAACATTCAGTGCTCTCACTTTAATGTCCCAAAAGACTCGTCTGACCTCACCAAGTTCACGGACATGACTGGGACTATAAGTATCTTGTTGTCAACATGGTATTTACAGCTGTGTAACTTCTTTATTTTTATTTTTGTCACATGGGAGAAGGCAATGAAACGTGATGTGACGTTTCTGTTATTAAGGTAAGATGTGTGCACATGACTCAAGAGCATGGTGGAGTTGAACTTATTGTCCTCCGCGTGATGAGAGCCGCACCTGCTTTATGGCCTCGACGAGTCTCCATGGGAACTGGCTCAAAGGAAATAGTTTTTTTTTTGTATGCAGTGCAGCTAAGGTAAGTGAAGTTATAGAAAATACTACCAATAAAAGAAGACTTCTGTAAATAGCTCTAATCTGAACTATTTGAGTCTTTCTGTTATAAAATATGTGGCATTTATGTGTCGTTTTAAATATGCAAATATGTCTGTATGAAACAGCAATGTATAATATGGATAGAAGAATGAATTAGAGCATGATGTTTATCTGAAAACATATCTTCATAAAAGATTTTTAAAAATCCAATATTTTTCATATCTGCGATGACGGCAAAGTGCACTGATCATCTTAAAGGTCGCAGTGACAACAATAATGTGTTGAAATGGTAATTACAGGAAGAAGAACCAAAGTTTGCTTTTTCTCTGCAAACAAGATGAAGCAAGAAAATGTAAGAACTATTAAAAGATTATTTTCTACTACATGTTGGCACATGTAGTAGAAAAATTATCAAACTGATAATAGGAAGGCAGAATTCAGTACAACAAAGTTGACCTGGATCCTCCTTTTGAGCAGTCAACCTCTCCCAATGAATTTAAAAATAGGAATATTCTTAAGTTCAATAAAAGTATTCTTAAGTTTAAGGTGAGGACATGCATTCTTAGAGTAGGGGTTTCAAACAATGACCATTATCCTACAACTTTTTGACATGCTGCTTCAACTAACCTGAATAAAAAATGTCTGATTAGTGTCTCTCTTTGCTTGATCGACAATATATTCATCCAACACACGTACAATACTATGTCAAAAGAAAAATATACCATATAGGACTTTGTAGAGCCCAGAACATGCTTTTTAAAAAAAGCACTTTATAACCATCACTGACCATGTAACGTCTTGGTTGCATATCATGGACTCGGACTTGAAAGCTAAAATATTCAACTCTATGCATATCTTGTCCATCTGGCTATTCTGTACATGCTGTGCATGTGTGAGCTTTTATGTGGGTTCAGCCCTGTGTAGGTGTGTAGGATGCATGAGCTTTTCTTTTCACCATGTACTTAGGGAAAGAAAATGGCTCGAAAATCTCCTTCTGGCTCCAGTGAAGCAGATTTGTTGTGCCCTTTTTCTTTTTAAAGTGGTTTTAGGTCTTTTCAAAGAGCAAAAGGCTGAGAGATCCATTTGCCCAGCAGGGGATGCTCTGTGGGGAGTTGGAGGTCTCTGCATCCCTGGGGTACCTTGATCCCCTCTCATCCATCTCCACGTGCACCTGAGTTTGCTCTCATTCAAAACCCCTCTCTGACTGTGGATGCTTGTTATTTCGACCATGGAGCTCGTCTTTGCCCAGGCAAGCTCCAATGCTTTGAGTTTGGCATGTTGACTAAGCAAGTTAATTGGAGCCACTAAAATAGTATAAATGTCACACAGTTAGGTATTGGCTAGAGTAATTATGCGCGCTGTAATGTGAGCTTACTCTCTCCACCGTCATGCTTGGAGGTGAAAACTGGGCTGTTTTTATGCTGAGGTTATCGGGCAACCTTACAAAGGGCCAAGAGATGAGGTCAACTTGGCAACTTACCATAAAAGTTTAGATGACACAAATTTTTCTCTCCAATGGAATACTGATTGCAGATTAGCTTTGTTTACATCGGTGTGACGGAGGAGCCGTCACGAGCCGGGACTTAATTATGAGTCTGTGCCAACATGCAAGCACACACACATACACAATCGCTAACTTCCTTCTGTTCCAGCTTGGACTGATGCGGTTCATCGTGGGTGCACACGCGATGTTCCTGCTTCAGTTAGCATCCATCCTACCTTGTTTTCATTTTCAAACATTTTCCC
>CAEGAF010133298.1:0-74434 GCA_903067075.1 Micropoecilia bifurca | reverse complement strand
TGTTTAGAGCATGACATTAGAAGAGCTCAAGTAAATAAAGAAAGTGTAGTGGCAGTATTTTTTGATATAGAAAAGGCATATGATGTGATGTGGGTGGAGGGATTATTAATTAAATTATACAAATTGGGTATTAAAGGGAGAATATTTAAATGGATTAAAGACTTTTTAACAAATAGAAAAATACAGGCTTGATTAGGAGAAGGTAGGATGGACATTTAATTAGAAATGTTTCATACATTATTCAGAATACAAGAGATGGGTTTGATAGTTATATTTGCGTGGGTTCCAGCACATATTGGAGTAGATGGAAACAAGAGGGCAGCTAAAATAGCAACGAGGGCAATTAAAAATCCTATTAGTTTTACAGTTAAAATAAGTAAATCTGAAGGAAAGAGTATTGCTAAAGAGAGAAACTGATGAAAGTTTGGCAAAAAAGGTGGGATGAAGATAAAACAGGAGGATGGTTTTATAAAATTCAGAAGATTGTAGGAGAAAGAAGGAATGGAAGAAGAAATAGAAAGGAGGAAAGAGTGATAACAAGGTTAAGATCTAGACACACAGGATTTAATTATACACTTTTTAAAATTCAAAAACATAAAACTGCCGTAAATATGTAATAGAGAGAAGATATATGAAGAGAGAGTTTGAAAGTATTAAGGAGAAGGTTACTTTATTAAATATATTGAGAAAGAATTTAGGGAGTAAACATATACAAATAATTATTTGATTTCTAAAGAAATCTAAATTATTTCATATAATTTAATTATAGTAAGTATGGTTGTGAGTGAATGCATGATATACAAAGTTGTGCACAAGTATGCATGCGTTTTTACGTGTGAATGTGTGAGTGTATGATCAGATCAAATTTAAGGTAGAATATGTAGATCAGGATAAATATTTAAACCATCACGAACCACACTCCATACCAATAAGTGGCGGTAATGCTACTCGCAGTTTGTTGCCAACCGCAACAAAACCGACAAGAAGAAGAAGAAGAAACTAGTCGGAAGATCCACCTGGAGCGCGAGCGCAATATCGCTTTTTCTCGCTTAGCAGCATCGCGCACGAGCGAAATTTATGCTTTTCATACCATCTGGCAAGGAATATCCGGAGCAACTTAACATTACAACGAGAAGACTCAGAATTCCTATTTCACGTAGGAACATGTTGCAAGAAGTTTTGAAACGTTTTCGGCAGCAAAGTTGTCGATAATTTCGGAGCAAGTTTAAGGGGGGGCACCGAAGAACCGAGCAATATGATTAATGTGTACAACTATCTACCCAAATACCAGCAGGGGTTGAAGAAAACGCTGGAATTCGGTTTGGATCTAGACGACTTTCTTGTACTTGTATACAGGGTAAGTTTTGCTTTGCTCTGTTTTTGGGGTTGTATGAAGGGTCACTGAAGCCTCCAAAGGCAGTTTTGTTTTGTTCTCAGCATCTATTTGTAAGAACGAAGCTGAAGTTGGTTTGCATTTCTAGCTTCCAATACCTAATTTTTCACTACCTTCCGCATCTTTAATCGACTCTAGTTTAAAAACTACTACACCTAGAGACTTGAAACTTGGACTGGATTATTCTCCGCTTCAGGCTGAACGAATAAAGCCATGTTTGGGATCTGTGAAACCTTTTTCTGATTTGTGAAACTTCAATAAAAGTCCGATTATAACCATTTTTTGCATCTCTTTCATACTAGAACTGCTCTAATTAAAAAACTACAACACATAGACCCTTCAAACCTGGACTAGAATAATCCAGTCTAAGTTTCAAGTCTCTAGGTGTAGTAGTTTTTAAACTAGAGTCGATTAAAGATGCGGAAGGTAGTGAAAAATTTAAAACTGGTTTTTAAGTTTCTGTAGGTTTAAAGGAATGGCTACTTATATAAAGTATATAAAGTAGAATTGACTTAACATAAAATATAAAGGACAATATTTAGTAAAAAAAGAAGAAAATGTGGTATTTGGGAAAACTTCAAATATCTTTGAAAAACCTAAAAGGAAAAGTAACGCAAATTACCTACCTTGTATGCAATTTCAGACAAGAATTAATTAGACTTTGTGGTTTTGAAACATTTCTGAAATTCGTAGGCGGAAATGTTGATTTCTATCTTGTTGTTTTCTTAGGAGTAAAAGAGCAGTTGTGGAATTTGGTCATGTGATGGTGATGTATGGAATTTGAAGCCCTCTCCAACAATCTCAGTTTCACCCCAGGGGGTCTTCATAGGGCTGCTTTGTCTGCTGGTAGTGGTCAGAGGCTCCAGGACAGCTGAGGTTACAATGTCGCTTACCACTATCAGCGTGTGAATGACTGAAAGTAGTGGAAAGTGCTTTGGAATCCTCTGACTTCATCAAGTCAATCATTCATTTTATATTGCAATAGACTTATGTTTATTGGACTGATTTTGTCATTTGGTTATCAATGAGCTTATCAATGGGCTCCACAGTGGTAGCTGTTGCCTTGCAGCATTAAGGTCCTGGACCTGGGGTCTTGTTCTCATGTGTAGGTTCTATATCCTCCCACAGTCCAAGAGCATAACTTTTAGTTCTGTCTGTGTATTGCCCCGCCTCTCGCCCTTTGACTCCTGGAGATAGGCACCAGCCTCCCTGTAAATCGGCAAGAATGAGCATGTTGGGTAAGGAATTTATAAAAATGAAACTTAGCCGTATTATTGTCATTGTAGCCTGACTAAAAAAGATATGAAAAAAAGGAAATAAAAATTTCTGGTTAGTCAAAACATAGTCAATAGATTAGCCCTGCCCTGTGCTGATGCTAAAGGACTGAGAGGCATCATTTGCTACAAATGATAAAGCGTACTAGAGGAATGCTATTTTATTGCATATTAGGCAATAAAATGTTCTTTTAAAAAAAAAAAGTTTGCATCTTTTAATGTGTAGGATTCTATAAAAAGGCTTAAGTGGTGAAATGAAAATCTGCTCAATGTGCAATATTTTAAAGCTGATTAATCATCAATATAATTGATTACTAAAATGATAGTTACTTGGAGCCCAAAATGGGATTATTGTGCAAAACTATTTATTAAATCTGTATTAAACTGAACACATGTATGTAGTAATGTTTTTCATCTCCAATTGTATCACATATTAGAAAATAAATGGTAGCACATTTTTTCTAAATATATTTACGTTCCCTGTGTTTTCCTTGTTTATAACTAACTTATTTTGTTTGTAAAATGTGATGAACAGATGTTTGTTGGTTAGAAATAACTGCATGTTTCATCTTAAATAAAGCTGAAATGTAATTTTTTTTTCTGCCCACAGGAATTCGGTCTTTCTCCATGGCAAAAATTTTGTTTGGTAACAACAGACAGAACAGTTGTTGATCATGTCAAATTTAGTGAGTAAATCCTTGCTGAAAAGTGAAGAGACTTATGAATATGATGCAAAAAAATGTTTGCATCATGATCTTAAGATCATAAATTGTATCTTTGTCTTCTTGTAGAGGAGCTTCAGGATAACAGCACCCTCTACTTGCTGCAAAGCGAGGACCAAGACCTTCCAGTGGCGGCTGAGGAGGTCATCAACTTTGTTCCTCATTACAACACGCTAATCGAAAGCGGGACATTTGAGTACTTTGCCGAGGGCCAAAAATCACTGCGTGAGTTTCTATGTTGTAAATGGGTCAGCAGAAATTAAGATAACTTGATCATAACCTTCCTCATTTCTGTGTTTCTTGTTTTTTTTTTTTTTTTATGTTGATGCCTTCTATTCCTCCAGCCTGCTCTCTTGCTGAGCTGGTGGACAACTCTCTTTCGGCTACAGCTAAAAACACAGGAGTCAGGACGATAGAGATCCGGCTGGTTGGTTCTTTACATGCAGACTTAATTTAACCTTAACTTTTGTGCTCAGTTTTGTTATAGTGTGAGGACTGGAGTGAATTAACGTGTGTTTTTTGCCAGCTTTTTGACAAGGCATTTGCTGTCGTCGTGTTGGACAATGGATGTGGGATGACCTCCAAGCAGCTCAATAACTGGGCTGTTTACAGACTCTCTAAGTTCACAAGGGAAAACAGCACATTTAAAAGGTTTGTTGTAGACGTCCCAGCGAGTGTGTCCACTTCAACAGCTTTTTGTACAAAAACATAATTCTGTCACATTACCTGATTTGTTTCTTGGAAATCTTTTTGGGGATCTAGTGAAAGAGAGGATTACACTCGTCCTGAACCTGTACGTCGCAGTCTCAACAGTGATATATCCTACTTTGGAGTTGGGGGCAAACAAGCAGCGTTCCACATTGGAAACTCAGTCAGAGTGAGTGTGCTTATGAAACCATTTAAAATGTGTTGTTTTGCTACAAAGATTATTTTTTGTAGGACATGAATAAAACTTAATTTTAAACCTTTTATTAACACTGTCAGTTTGAATGGGAGAACAGAATTAAGCAGAAAAGTGATCATGTCACAAATTACACACAGTGATTCAATACCTCTTCTCCCACTTTTAGAAGAGGTTTTCTGTATATCTTCATCAATCTTCCTCATAGCTAAGTCTCCCTCGAAAATAGATTTTATAAAATAATATTTTGAAAGCCTGGCAAGGAAAAATTACACAAGTGGAGGTAAAAAGCAACAGACATTTTTTCCCATAGATATGCACCCTTTCAAACACACACCATACTTTATAAAACTGTCTGTACATGAGATTTCACAGATCAGTATGAAAAAGGTGACAAAATCTCTGTTCGCATGTCTGGTCTGGACACAGGTGGCCTGGATCTTTTGTAGTGTGCAGCCTCAATAGCGGGCAGATATTGCTATACGAAAAACAAATTCCCCAGCGATCTGGTGAAACTCTGATCCTTGGTGTCCCGTCCAGCTCTTAATGGACCCGCTCGTTGGCAAGGAGGCTGAGAGGAAAAAAATTAAACTTCACCTTTAATTAAATGAATATAAAAACAACATTCTAATCTGAGTATGATCTCAAACTTGGATTTGGTTCTGGTGCAGAAGCAAAACCACTTCCAAACCACTTCTGCATGATATCCTCCCGCTGATGCAAAGTGGGATGAGGAAACTCCTTGTCCAGAGAGTGTTGCTGACTTTTGATGATTTCAATTGGATAAATGTTCCTAGATTAGAAAAATGTGGCTGATCTGACACCTTTGGGCAGCAGAGTTCTGGTTGAGCATATAAGTCAATAACAAAACTATGATGCATTTGATTAAGCAGAAATGTGTGAGTATAATTTAAGTTCAATCATTTAATTTCATTGTTTATATGTAGCCATCATAGTTTTAGTATCTTTTAAAGAGGGACAAGGTAAAAACCGCTATTGACCAAAGTAACACAATGCCAAAAAATGTTTTAGAATAATTTTTTTTATATGTAAAGAGAAAAAAATCTGTGTATCTCTATAATGAACCATAGCATTTTGTAACTATTAGATGATCAGCAAACCAAGAAACTCTCCAGATGTTCATGAGCTGGTTCTATCAAAGGAAGAGTTTGAGAAAAAAGAGAAGAATAAAGAGGATGTTTACAAAGGGACCATCTTAAACAGGAAGGTGAGAGATTTTAATGAAAGTGTTTGGTGAATTCACTGATAAAGGCAAGCTGCACATCTCATTTTGCCCTCTTGTGGCAGCCTGGTGACTTCTCACACATAACACACGAAGAGTGCTACCTTCACGACATCATCAAGGAGGAAACCAGGAAGGAAAGCTTCACTGCTGTTGTTATAACAGGAGTCTGTCTTGATCACATCAAATATCTAAAAGAGGATTTTGAAGGGTGGACCAGACAGCTAGCGTGAGTTTGCTCTCTCTTATCAAATAGAGTATGGACCAATGCATCTCTGAAGCATGGCACATAATAGTGCTTTTTTATTTATTTTTCAGGCACATTTATCATTATTACATTCATGGAGTCAACGGACACCACAAAATGGATCAGTCTCAAAAATCAGACGCCAATGCAAAAATTGATATTCTGGTGAGTTTGGTTGACTATCACTGTCATTGTTTTTTGTTGTTGTTGTAATAGGTCTTGTATTGTCCATCCAAAGATTTTTTATTTTTTACCACTGATCACATTTTTCACTTTTAATTATTTCATAATGCATCAAATTAAGTCACTGGCTTTGTTCAATATTGTTTAATAAGCGGAGAGGGAGAACCACAGGGCTCCATTTCTGTCCTCTTCTTTTTTTCTAACCTCAGGTTTGAATATTTTTCTCATTCCTCCCTGCAGATTCTTTCAACCTCAGTAAGGTTGGACAAACAGCCTTTAAAAAAATTTTTCAAGTGTTTAATTGTATTTCTGTTTATTTTTTGTGTAAAGACAGAGCTATGTATAAGAGAAAGCTGTGACAAAAATGTAAAACTAACATTGTTGGAGAGGTTTGGACTGGGATGAGAGAGATCACAGGACTGAAGAGGAAATCCAACGGCCCTGCTGGGGGGGATCTCAAATGGGCTAATGAGTTGAACCAGCTTTTTAACAGGTTTGACAGAGGTTTCACAGAGGCAATTAAATACCTGCTTCAGAGGGCCTGTTCATCCTTTGACAGACCTGACTCCATTGTCTGCATCCTTTTTTAAAAAAATTTTTATCAGCCAGGATTACAATGCGAGAAGCTGGCTAAAATTGACATAGATGCATCACTCATCACCTGTATTGTTGATTATCTGACAGCCAGACCCTAGTATGTGAGATTACAGAGCTGCAAATCAGACCATCTAATCTGTAACATTGAAGCTCCCCAGGGAACTGTGCTGTTTCCGTTTATATTCACTACCTACACTGCGGACTTTAAGCACCGTTCCCAACTGTGCCATCTGCAAAGTACTCAGATGACACGGCCATCGCGGGGTGTGTGGAAGGGGACAGGAGGTGGAGTACAGGACATTGGTGGATAATTTTGTGACTTTGTGCAGAGAGAACAACTCCTGATTTCAGATTTTTAAAAAAATTATTATTATTGTTTTTGGCAGGTAACTTTGCGAGAGAAACCTCCTAAAGGTTTGCGTCAGAAGAATCTCAGAGAAGTTCAGGATGACTTGCAGACCCTGTACATAAACTCAGCTGTAGACACATTTGAGTTCAAGGCCACCACTTCGGACGGCGGCTCCTTGGACGGAATCCTGAGATATCATCCATTTCTTTACGACAAGGAGACCTACCCCAAAGATCCCAGTGCTCTTCAAGGTATTCAGATCTCATCCAGCTTAGGAAAAGATTTCTCACAGCTTGTTCTGTGAAGTGGATGTGCTTCTGTTTTTTTTAGCACCTGTAGAGGAAGATGATGATGAGAATCAGTCTGGAACCATGAATCGTGCCAGAGGGAAGAGGGACATCTTTGAGTGTTTCTGGAATGGACGACTCATCCCTTACACCACAGTTTCTGAGTAAATACATTTTCTATATTGATTGTATTGTTTATTTTTTAATGTTATACATTTTTAAGTATGGTAAGAATTCAGATTTATCTTTGTCATAGTAAATTGCAAATAATGTTTGAAACTCCACAAAAATTTCCATATTGTCGGGATTATTTCTGCTATCTTCTCCACTGTTTGCTCGATGAAGGTATCATTAAATATTAATACATTTAAAAATGTGATTGAATGCAGCTACTGTGCACAGTTTAGTGATACAAATAGCACTTTATGTCCTAAAGAAGAGGAGATAGGCACCAGCAACTCCCCGACCCCGCTAAGGGACAAGGGTGCAAGAAAATGGATGGATGGATGGATGTCCTAAAGAAGAGTTTTGACAAATGCTTTTCAAGAGCATTTGAATTTGTGGGGCTAAGACTGCCGTGTCATGCAGCAATAGATAAAAACAAAAAACTGTGAAAAACAATAAAATGTAAAAAATTGTTCTGTCTTTGCTCCAGGTTTGATTGGTGCCGCTGGCCCAATAAATGTACATTGCCTGTGGAGTGTTTCAGCCGCTTCTCTGGGGTGCTTTTCACCAACGACAAATTCCGGGTCAATGCAAGCAAACAGAAGTTTATGGACTTGGAGCTGAAACTGAGGAACAAGGATACCCTCTTCACCCCTGTTTTTAACGTTCAGGTGATGAGTCAGCGTTTTAAGTCAAGTTTGCATGTGTAGCACATTTTAGGAACAAGGAATTTCAAAGTGCTTTAATGAAAAACAGTAAGCATTGCACAAGAGTGCAAAATAAAGAAAAATGATAAAAACTTCCAATCCAGACAAGAATTAATCTATATTCACCAGATACTAATCAAATTAAGTAAACAAGTGGATTTAAAGTTTTGATTTAAAGTGTTTGAACAGTTTTGCAGTTTTCTGCATGTTTACTTAGTGGAACACAACAATTTTATTCTACTTGTTCGGTTCTGATTCTGAAGATCCAGAGCAGATGAAAACGTTAACTTTTGTTCAGTATTCAGAAGTATTTTAAAGTATGTTCTCAGAGCTACAGGGAAAAATACATTATATACACTATATATAGTCTTTATAGTGGAAAAATATACGGCATCTCTAATGTTTTCTTGTTTTTATTGTGAATTTTACAGAAATCCTCAAAACATCGAAACATCCAGAAAGAGTTCATCCAGTGGCTTGAAAAATGTCACAGTCAGTTTGATAAGCAGGTAAAGTTCCTCGGCTATGTGGAGACTGTGAAACGACCCGATGTGTCCATCAAGAAGTCGCAGTCTCCCTGGGCAGTGTTCTCTGCTATTGAATTGGATGGCAAAATATACAAAGCAGGGGATCTTGTAAGTGTTTTAATATTAATAGTAAATATTTCCATGTAGATATATAGATAGATATACACGATATACAAACATTTTTCTCACTCTCTGATGCTATATTAAATACTTTTTCTACTTTAGATGAGTTAGAATTGCCAAAATTGTTTTTATTTCCTAAATGCCAGAAATGGAAGAGGTACAGTTTTACTTTCTCCGATTATTGAAATGTACATACACTAAGATCGAACACACTACTTCTGTGCTGCATCATAGGTAATCAAAAGCAAGTCTGCAGGTGTGTTTCCTCTCTCCCCTTCTTTCCGGAAGCTTTAAAGTGCCTCTTTTATAATTTCAAAGAAATGTAGGCAAGTTTACACTCCACTGGAATTTCAAGCCATCATATTGTCAATTCTGTATTATAAAATTGGTAGAAAGAAATGTGTATGCCAGCCCTAGAAACAAACAAAAAAATAGCTTGTAAATATTCTGGTAAGAGTGAAAGAGGAAATATCGGTCACTCTTTCCAGCGACAGATGAGCCCTGTGAAAGAAGCTCTGCACAGATATGGTCTGAAGTGTGCCAACACCCCATTGTAATTTGATTATAATTTGCAACATCACACAAAACAAAGACTCCTTCTTCTCCAAACATGGATTGTGTTTGTACACAGGGAGCAACATAATGTGGATGTGTTTTCCTAAAGGAAGGACTGGGGTGCTTCATAAAATAGATATCAGAATGGGGAAAGAGCAAAATGTGATGCTACTGAATAAATGTTTAATGACACGAGTCAGGAAGTTAAAGCTCAGACACACATTCAACCTCCAAATGGACAGTGACTCTTTATAGTTACAATGTTAAGGACAGTAGCCTCAATGTTTTTTAGTGTCCATCAGAAATACCTGCTCTCAGTAGAGAGGTATGTAGGCAGAGTACTGCAGCCCACAGGCTTTCTCACCCATTCTGTCAAGATAAATTTTACAATTTGCTAAATTTTGTGAGAAAAAGATATCTTTACCCTGACTCCTGAGTCCTGTCATATAGTTTAAAAAGATACTGTAAAAGTTTTAAATATAAGGAAAATTTTAAATAAAATTCTGAAATTATTCATCAGTATTTTTTCATTTAGCAAAGCAAGATAATTTTGATAACCCTAACTGACCTAAGAAATGAAATATTTTGTCAAATTTATTGTCAGACAGTGAGAATAATTTTTTCTTAAATCTATATAAAATTCCTGTTTTCCACTGTTGGCTTCTACCTTTAATGTTTTTGATGTTTTAACACAGGTGAAATCTAAGAAAACTCAGCCGATTTATTACGGCAAAGTGAACAAATTTTTCCTGTATGGAGACCATGAAGGAGATGTTTTTGCTACCGGCGGAGAAGTGGAAATCACACGTGTAAGTAAAAAATGTATGCAGTTTGAAAAAGCTAAATGACAGATGTGAACTATCTGTCAAGTTCAAGGGAACTTTAACTTGTTCAAGTGAAATTTTTGCGTCTTAATTAAGTTGCACTTTTCCAGTTTTTCAGTTCCAATGTTGTGATTTTTTTGGGTTTCATGTTATATTGGGCTAAAATAAATACATGTATATTGTAAGGGAAACCGATAGCTTTACATTATAATTAAATAAAACCATTGTAACATGAGCAGATTTCCGTAGGTGCCAGAGGCGCTTTATGACAATTGCACCAGGACTATACCCATCTCCAAGATTGACCGCTCTGCTACAATTGAAAGCATTAAGAGAAACATCGAGAACGACATTGACAAGTGAGTTAATTCTTGTTTAAAGTCAAAATGTTTTACAATTGCTCCTGATTAGTGTAAAAAACATGCAATAAATTAAGTAATACGAGTCTAATATTAAGTATATAATAATAAATGTTTGCAGAAAGACATTAAATTAAGAAAAAATTATTAACCCAGAGTGAAGTTTTCATTTGAAATAGTTTTTTACTCTTGCATTGTACTCTTTATTTTTTTTATTTTTTTTTTTTTTTCTAAATAAGTAGTCTTGAAACATGACCGGGATCATTGCTTTGTTTCCAGGTTGCCAGAAAAGCTGTGTGTCACGTGGCCTGAAGGGAATCCTTTGCCACAAAATGCCATTATTCCAGCTGGGACTCCTTTAGGTAACGTGTTGCTTTCACCTTTTTCCATTTTACTGTAAATTCCTATTGTGGCAAATTATATCATAATCTTTAATTCAAATATTATTTTCTTTTAGAAATCAAGCCTACAGTTATTTTGTGTTGCATCGTTTCAGGGCCGTTAGCTGTGGAAATTCTTAACAGAAAGGACAAATCGATTTTATCCAGGATTCAAACAGGGGGTGGAGGAATAAAACTGAATGTTGGACTCACAATATTCTTTTATGGTAAGATCAGATGCATCATAGTCATATGATTGGTGTTATGTAAGATTTTATTTCAAGCTTATCATTACCTTACTGCATTTCATTTGCATTGCTTGTAAGTTCTTTATTGTTCTGTCTCTTAATGTAGATTTCTCTTATTTTATACATAGGTGCCAAAGAAGTCAAACAACCCAAAAACGTTTGTGATTTAAGTGCCCAGTATGTACCTGGTCATGGACACTGGTTCAAAAAAAACGGTTTGTTTCTTTTCATGTCCTATCCTTCTGAATTTTTCACAACCCAAAAAAATACCAATGAAAAAATGTTTCCTTGAATGCAGGATCCCTCACCAATCTGGGGAAGTACACTCTGACTCTACAAGCTCAGTTAAGTGACAACGCCAAGACCTCCTACGGCGGCAGACAGCTTCCCAGCTACAAGCACAAGTTCACAGTCAAAGGTAAAGTGACTTTTTGCAACCAATATGGAAGTGGTTTCATTTTCTTCCACAATCCTTCAGGCAGACACATTTGTTGTTTTTGTCCTTGTAGAGGGAAATGCAGAGATCTTTACTATTGGTCCACTGAACCCATCTTTGCGCATCGGAGTGCCGTTCAGTATTCCCACACAGATGACCGATATTTATGGCCACCCCACAAAACCTCCTCCAAATCTTCAGCCTGTTCTTGAATGCAGGTGAGTCACTCTTAAAGTTATGTATATTTGCATGATTTCAGACTGTATTTGATTAATTTTTTTTTGTTTTATTTGTGCTTGCCCAGTGATCTGGCAGTGAGTTTTGAGACAACGATCACCAGTGGGAACAGCTTTACCATCAAAGGTGTCAAAGTCATAGGGGAAGTCCAGAATTACCAGCAGTCCAGGGTAACATAGAAAATAATCTCCATTACTGTTTGATAGAAGATCTAGTGGATGTTTAAAATAAAGTAATACTCAAAAAACAAATTTTTTTCATTGTTTTTGCAGAGCTTCGACCTGAAAGTGACACTGCCTGGGTTGAAAAAACAAACACAGACTATCAAGATCAGTCCCTTTCCTGGTAAGACTGCTTTTATTTATGAATTAAAGCTGTAGCATGTATCTTACAAAATATACTTTTTTACATATTTATTAAAAGTGTCGCCATATCATGACATCATTATATGAAACGGATAACCTGTGAAAGACTGTACATTTAACTATGCACCATGTAGTTAAGTTATATTATCTGCATACCCATTGTTATTTATAACTATAGTTATACATAACTATAGTATCACAGTTTTTTGCACATTTGAATGTTGTTGACTTTCAAATATGAAAGTCAATAAAACATAGTAATAAGTCACATCTGGAAACTGGCACAATGTAAAATAGTTAAAACTTCCAATTCTCCCTCTCTTTCTATTTCTGTTTCAGGCAATCCACATTCCCTTCTTGTGAAACCGGAAGTAAAACCAGTGAAAGTGGAGAATGGAAACCCAGTTAGTTTTAATGTTGAAGTTCATGATGAGGCTGGAAACATCACCGCCAACACCAAACAGATAGTTCGCTGCCAGGTATGAGATTTTGGTGTAAAAATAACAACAATTTGAGAATTGCACTACAGGATAAATAACCTACATTAGGGTACATAACCACAGGGGCCATGTTTGTGGGCTAGTTCACCTCAGTGCTGATCTCTGGCTGCCATTGCTGCTGGAGATATTAATGCTATGCATTGTCCCAGAGGAACTCGGGTTAAAGTTGAGCAGAAATATCAAGTCAAAACACTGCTAACCTGCACCTTTTTATATATATACTAAGCCATACTACTTAAAAATATAATTATCCAGTGACTAGTGAACATATATCTCTGCATAACTGGGCTGTTATGCATTTTTATTTGGTTTTGTTTTGAGAAATAAACTATTATTACTTTTTTTTAGATTCCAGGGCTTAAGTTATCGGTGACAGACTGCAGCAGCACAGGAACCGGCCAGATTGTGACGGAGCCTATAAACCTGAAAATCATCAACGGAGAGCCACAAATGCTGCAAGCTAAATTTGACATGCCTGTAAGTTAAGAACAAATGTTCCACCATTAAACTCTTGGATTACAATCTTACAGTTTTCTGTTTCTTTTTATTTTGGTTTCTAGAGTCAGAAACATGTTGTAGCCATCACAACAGAGCTGAAGGTCATGCCAAGCTGTCGAGTCTCATGGATGGAGCTTTTCTGTGAGGGGGAGGAAAGGCTGGAGCTGAAGAATGAGGAAAAAATACAGTGGCAAGTGGGAGGGGTGCTGGAAAACCTGCTTTTTAAGCTCTATGATGAGTCTGGCAAGGAGGTGAAGGTCACCCCTGAAATAGCCTCCAACATCAAGGTGTGCTTGGGACTTGCTATATAATATGTTGCATGTACTGTGTTTCATTTTAGTATGTTTTTTCTAATGTGACTTATTTTCTGGTGCCCCTGAGGTTGACTTAATGCATCCTGTCTGTGTTTAAGGTTAACTGGACAGGAGACATTGATCAAAGAGCTTTGATAATGGGGAGACTGCCGGATGTTCAGGTTCCCACAAAGGTCCAGGAAGAGCGATTCCACCAGGTCTCCTACCGGGACCACAGCGTGTCTTTCAGCTTTACCATTGTGTAAGTTACAAGGGTTTGTGAAACACATGAGGATATAGGAAATCATTTAAATACATTTAAGTGATATCAGCATTTAAAGATTCTTGCAAAAGTATTCACTGCTCGTTATTCTTAGCATTTTGTCATCTTAAAAATACAAACTATTTTATTTTAAACTGAGGCTATAAACCGAAAAGAAAAATCAATAATTGCAAAGTGAATATAAAACTTACATGGTTTTCTGCATTTTTTTGGCCAAAAGAAGAAATCGGTTTGCATTTCTTTTCATGCGTTGTTCAAAGGCCTTGTCCAGATGAACCAGCGCGACTGAAAGCAACTGTTCCTGAGAACACGGTGAAACTCGGGGAAACAGTCACTGCACCCATAAGTGAGCTTGCCCATAATCACTCAAAAGAAAAATATATTTTTTAATATTTAGAGTTTTATGGAATGTGTTTCTTAATATTTTTGACCTTGCAGAGTTGAAGCTTGTGGACCAGTACGACAATGTCACCAATAGCCTGACCTCTGATTGTGTGACGTCAATGGCTGTGGAAGCTGAGGGTCTCGATAAATCCAACATTGCATTCATATGGGAGGTAGGGACACAAATAATGAATACACATTGCTTTTAAGGTGACTATGAATTTAAATACTCCTATTGAACTTATTTAAGTCCATGTTTTATTTGATTATTCATTTTTTTGTGGTGCAGGAGCTCCATCTAACCTGAAAAAAAATCCAACTGTTCCTACATTGGATGTCAACATTTCTCTTTTCTGACTTTCCAGTTTACGCAAGCATATAAATGTTAAATGTTTTCTGCCTAAAATATCAGTTTTCAAATATTAAGTGACTATTAAGTTAGTTTGTTTCTGTAAATTGCCCCAAGGAGTAAGTGTGTGTGTGCATGGTTGTCTGTTCTGAGTATCTCTGTGTTGCCTTATGATGAACTATTGACCTGTGCAGGCAGGGTGGGCCCTGCCTCTCCCCCGATGAGCACTGGAGATAAGTGTGGTGGGAAACAATAACTAAGTACCCAGACTGATGTCTGCAAAACATTTATGAGCAATGTTTAATCCTGGATTAAACATATGTACACATACAGAGGAGGATGTAAGGTGTGGTTCTGCTAACTTGTCACACCCATATATACTCATACAGTATCATGAAGCAGCATTAGATTGGTTATTTGGTCTTAGTCACTCCTCTTCTGTTGCAGTTTATCATTCAGAGCTTATCAGAATCTAAACTGTCCTCCTAGACTCTACAACAAAGCCTCCTTTCTAAACTCAGGGTCAAAACGACAGACCATCTGTACTAAATTTAAAAAATGTATTGGCGTTTAGCAGGCTGTACTTAAACTTTGTATCTCTGACGTAGAAAAAAAACCTCACAAATAATTGTGAGTGTTAAAAAAGGCACCCAGGAATTCAAAGGTCAAGTTACCTAAATAACAGTTTTTAATTTTGGAAGCACATACTTTATTTGTTTGTGAATATGTCACCTTAGTGAATGCCTGTAAAAAGTCCCCAACCAGCGTTAAACAAATATCTAATTAAAATGTACACAAGGGAACTGTGTACAGTGTACAGTTCTCTACAAGAGAACATTTTTCTGAACCTCCCTGTATGTGTTTATTTTTAAGGAGAGCAGCGGCTCTGTTAAAGTCTCTGGAGTTCGTTTCAACTCGGGGCCCCTGGGGACCAGAGAGGTTTGCTTCAGCTACGACGACTACGTAGAACGAATCAACTTTAAAGTGACGGCCGGGATCCCCACCAAGCTTAAACTCCTCAGTGGGCCTGAGATGGTAAAAATAAAACTAACTTATCACAAAATTGTTGGTTTGCAACTTAAATGAAAGCCTGCATCTTTTTGTCCTTCACTTGTCGGCAGCCTTTGCAGATCTTGAATGGTACAGCTATTTCCATGCCGTTCGTTGTGCAGTTGTGTGACAAATGGGGAAACCCTTCCCCAGACCAGAGAGTGGTGGTGGAGACAAGAGCTTCACCCTCAACAGTGAAGGTGAGCTGTAGAGTCAGTAAATAACATCAGTCTGTATCTGTCACATTTTTAAAAAATAGACGCAAAGAATGATGCTGTTGAATATTGTGTTGACAGGTGACGACATCTGTCACTTCACAACCTGTGGACGCAGAAGGAAAAGCAGCCTTTACAGTTATTAATGTGAAAGGATTAAAGTAAGTCTTGACATACTAAAAAACAATAAATGTTGCATTGTGTATTATGAAATCTACAAACATGGACGTTTTATTTTGGGAAATGCCTTGAAGTGAGTCCGATCCAGTGTCTACTTCACTTTCTGCTCTCTTCTTCCACTAGGGGGTACTATGAACTCGAATTTGTGGGGTGCTTTAACAGGACACCCATCCCTGGTCCACATGTGAACTTCAATATCATCCCTGATCCCAACAAACCCGTCACACTTTCAGTAAACTACGACACCAGTGCCAGGTTTCTTGCTGGAGGCACATTCCCTGGTCTGTATTTCTCCATATCCTTTAATTAACCCCTTAGGATTATTTAGAGAAAAATAATCCCACAGAAATCCAGTGAAGTGGAGTCTCAGCTGTGTGTGTGTTTGTGTTTTAGTTTTCTCTGTGGCCGTGCTGTCTGATGCAGGGAGTGCGATGACGGCTTTTAAGTCTGCTGATTTGTCCATGTGGTATTGGAGTGGAGAGTCATTGACACGTCCAAAAACAGTGAGTTGACTATAAATAAGAGAGGCTTTGTAACAAAGTGCTGTGAAGTTGCTGCAGGGATGTGCTTCTTTAGTGGAGATGGAGACAGTTGTCAGAATTCACCTTTAGGATGCAGAACATCCATCCTAACCATGATACTGGGTCTGCAAAAGCACTATTGTCTATTAGAATGATCCAAAGTCCAGAGCAAGGATGTATTCAGATTTTTATTTATAAAATAAAATAATTAACCATTCATCTGCTTTTTACATTTAGAAAGGTTTGTGTTGGTGGGTCATATAAATAACTAACAAAATTAATCAGTGTTTGTTGTTTTAATGTATAATTTTACATCCAACTGTTCCTCATCTGTTGTGCAGGCCACTGTGCTGATGTGCAGTAAACCGATGGAGAATGACAACAAATCCTGTTATTACTTTAGGTAACGTGCCTGTAATGTTTGTCTTGTTGAGTAGATTTAAGCAAAGCACTTTTTTTTCCTGTTTGCTAAGAGCATTGCTGGTAACTGCGTATGTTGAATAATGAGCCACAGTTCTTTATATAATCTGGTGCTTTTACAACTTCTTGCATGTTTTTTGGTTTCAAAAACTATAATTTTCTTCCAACAAGACAGTTGATGAATCCTTCAAATCATGTAAAAAAATGTGTCATTGTGGTTTGTTTCACTGCAGAGATAAAAGAATCCCACAAAGTGTTGGGACGTACACCATACAGTTCTCCCTGCGGATTGAAAAAACGGAAGTCGTGTTCAGTAATCAGGTTGGTTTTCATGTGCTTTTAATGCATTGATGCTATGCTTGGTAAAATGAATAAATCCTGAAAGGCTATCTGATTTGTTTTATGAAAAGGGACAAATATGGCTCCATATTTCAGAAAAACATGAATTTATTGGCTGCTGTGACTCATTATTGACTCATCTTTTCACAGTCTTTAAAAATGCTTCTTATTTTAACCAACAAGATATTGTTTATTAAGATTACTTTCCATCCCATAGATCATTGTAAATGTAGTGGCCAATCATCCGGTCAAGTTAGGACCTGAATGTCAGCCACAAATCCCAGTTGTGTCCTACAGCAGAGACATCGCCAACCGAACTTTAGTTGAGAACATGACTCTGAAGATTATGGTGAGCTTCAGTCCTTCAAACTACATTTTTAAAGCAGAAGTTGTTGAAAGATATAATACTGATTTCCTTTAATTAATTCAGGATCAGTATGGTAATCCAACCGGGCAGAACCTGAACGGCAAGGTGTTGGTCTCCATAAAGTGTCCTGATGGGGAGCAAAGCACAAACCTCCCTCTGCTTGAAGAGGTCAGCACTGTTGAAATAAACCTAAAAGACGGAAGCACCCACATCAAAGTGAGTAACATTCCTCTTCAGTGGTGTTACCATGAAGAACGTTATGTCATATTAACAATAGCAACTCTTGGCAGAGGCTGGCGATCCGGGAGAACAGCCCTGGGGAGAACGGAAGAAGATACATTCTCATTTTCAAACCAGACGTCGTGTTGCCGCCTACATCTTTGAGTCCTTTTGAACTTCCCTTCCATTTCTACAACGGTAAATGGTTGTTAATAACAGAGCTGTCCTACTAATATGAAAATGATTTATGGATCTGTTGGAGTCAGTTTCATGGAATGCATTGGGAACAAACCAAAAGATTCCTCATGTTGACAGAAGCTCAATTGTTTCCAACTAAATTCTCCTTTGAGCATAAAAGATACAAATACTGCAAAACAATTTGAATGTTATATCTGCCATTACTATAGAATAAGTTACAAATAACTTTTATTTTCCCTCAGTTGAAAAATTTTGCCTGCAACAAAGTAAAAGGCAAGTCAAAGCAAGTAGATTTACGCAAAAATAAATGATAAAAACGGACGTAATAATGAACAGATTATTTGCAAGAAGTGAAAAGGCGAGTCAAGAGATTTCTTAGATTGGGATCAGAAGTTTGTCCTGAAATCTGATCAGGCAAAAACAAAACCAGCTTTAAAAATGGGTAATACTGCTCTTCTTAATGTTCATCTTTATTTTCACATTTTAGATTCTGAAAACCAACGGAAAGTGTCTGAACTGACGAAGAAAAAGGACGAGCTGAGCGATAATTATGAGAAACTCGACCAAAAATGTTCCAAGCTTGCCAGACTTCGTGAATTGCTTACAAGTGAGATTTCTTTTTTTGATTTCTACCCGTGATTTTCTTTCAGATTGTAACATTAAGCATTTAAGAGGGATTTCAGGTTGAAGCCTGAAAAAAATCTCAACTTATTGCATAAATCCGCTTTCTCAGCTTTTTCTATCTCTGTTTGTTGCTTCCAATCATTTAAACATTTTCCACCCACAAGAAAACGTCCTGGATGCCAACAAAAAAGAGGAATCGCTCAAAAAGGTGCTGGAAGAAAGCAAAATACCAGTTTTGCAACCTTTATCTGTAAGTTTTGCGGATTTTTTCTTCTTCTCTTTAAATCTTACTCTTGTGTATTTATCTGACTCTGGCATTTCTACTCTTAACTCTTTGCAGATCCAATATATTGACAGCTTACTCAGAGAAACGTCAGCTGAAAAGGAAAGGATAGAGAGGACTCCCAGGAGAGTGTTTCCTCTGGCTAACCGCAGTGGACCAGATATCCTGGGGAAGGTGATGGAGTCTTTTAAAATCATTTTCTTTTTTATTCAGGAGCCAGGGGTCTAAATAATTTGATGCTTTGGTTGCAGGTGGGCCACCTTGCTCATATTAGCGATGAGAAAGCTGCCTTGGTCATCTCTTGGCACCTGTCTTCAGAAATGGACTGCATCATCACCAAGACGACGGCAGAAGCTCAGAGGATCTTCCGTACCGAATATGGCAGGCAGCAGGTCATGGCCCTCGACAGCATTTATGTGCATCCAAGAGGTCAAGGGTGAATATCCGCTCTTTTCAATATGGAAGAGTATGGAATTCAATTTCCTGCAGTTTTGCATCAATATAGGAAAAATGTAACAAACTACGGAGAATATTTGTATTTTCCAGCCTCGGTTCCCTGTTATTTTATCCATCCATCTTTCCAATTTCATCCATATTATCCATTCATCCAGTCGCTCATCAATCCATCCATTTATCCCTTTTTGTCCACTGTGCATCAATCTATTATTATTTAATTCATCTTGGCTCTTTGTCCATCATTCATTTTTTATCTGTCCCACATTTTCTCTGTTTTTCATCCTCTCTCCATCTTTTCACCTATCCCTGTTTATCTACCATTTTTTGTCCATCAATCCCTCCATCTGTTTAACATCCTCCGGTTTATCCACCTCTTCCTTGTGTGGTCAGTTCATCCATCAATCCATCCTGGTTTTTCAACCAGTTCAAGCATCTGTTTATCAATTTTTCCATCTACTACTTAGTTTCTGAGGTTTAAAGTGTAAATTCTGCGTATTGTGAAAATCTCATGTGAATTCATAGTGCTTTTCTGCATTTACACCTTAAAAAGGGATAAAAGAGAATTGAGAACGCTAGAAAAATGTGTGTGTAGAAGTTGAGAGGTTTTTAATGGGTCCATTAAAACCTCCAATTATTCCTGTCCATTTCAGAATCTTAACTCCAAAGCAGATAAAAACATATTTTACAAACTGAAAGCATCCAGTAGAAATTCTGTGCAAGTCGAGAAATTTACTTTAATCGTGTTATTTGGCCCTGTTTAATTTCTTGCAGACCTTTACCTCACATAAAAAACGGCCTTGAACTGTTCAGGCCAGTTGGGAATCCGCTCTATGCGAGGAACTTGCTGATTTATACCACCGAAGAGGAGAGCTGTGAGCGCGGTGAGCCGGAATACGCTGATTTGTAGCCTCTGTAGATTTTTAAATGTTGCCAAGGTCTGATTGTCTGCTGTCACTGTAAGGTTTTCCCCCTGAAATCCAAACTCACACAGGAGATTCCTCCTCAGGAGCATATCTGTCACTAGCTGCGTTTCCAGTACAACACGTGGAATCTGCTGCACATTGTCCTTCTTTCATCTGATTTAAACCATTTGAGGATTATTTTAATTTTTTAATTTTAATCTAAAAAGCAGTTGGGTGTTTTCCTCGTATGTGAACGTTTTCCTCATGTTTCCTTTCCAGTGTTTAAAAACATCCTTGGTAACACTATTCTGATGGATGACATAGAGTCTGCCACCAATTACAGGAAGGCGGTGAGTGAATCTCTCTGACAGATGATGGTACCATGCTAACCTCCACAGAGCTTCTTTATCCCCTAAATGACTTCTTGCTCACAGGTTATTCAGAACGGGAACTATTGTCCCACCATATTGACCCGGGACGGGAACAGGCTCAGTGCCACCGGCAAGTTTGGGGGCGCGCAGAACAAAGCACCACCTGAGGACAGAGTGAAGAAGTTTGGAGCCCCTCTACCTCAACGCTACTATGAACTGCAGAAGGAGACAGGTGATGGATCTTACACTCCTTTCATGAACCTTTTTTTGACTGCACAGTCAGATGATGAGTATTATATTGCTATTTTTGTTGTTGGATAGAGTTGCTCATTCAGTATCGTTCAGCTTTGGAGAAGAAAAAAGACGAGGACGATAAGCGTAATATTACGATACAGAAGCTTTCTGAAACTCAACAACAAATGCAAGAAGCTAAGACGGAGCTTCAGGAGATTGAAAAGCAGCTTGGTAAGCAGAAGCACTCCATGAAATGGACCATGCTTTCCACAAACGTTGTGTTTCCTGTCTTCATGCTTACTAGAACTTTTCCACAACTTACCAGATATAGTATTTTACCTGAAGCCTTTCTGGAAATTACCAGATTACTTTCAGTATTTTTCCTTAACCTAAACGTTTTCTTTAATAGAACTACCCAAACTCTTTCTTAAGCTTAACGCGTACTTTTCTAGACCAGGTTCTTTTTTAAAAAAAACTTAGGTTCTCGACTTAAATCTAAATTTACACACAAGATACTTTCTCAAAACTCTCAATGGCCTGACCTGGTACTAATCTGAACTTCCATAGAATTTAACAGGTACTTTCTGAAACCTTTGCTGATTTTTTTTTTTTTTATGGAATACTGATTTTTTATTTTATGGGGCTCTATTGAAACCTGCCAGGTGCCTCACAGCTACTTTCCTAGAACTTTAATGCAGATCTTGTTCCTTTGATTTACTGGATACATTGAGGAACTGGGCTGTGTGATGATGTGATTTTTAACTGGATACTTCTCTGGAATTTAGCAGGACATTTCTTGGTACTTAAAAGGTACTTTTTAACTTGTGGTGTAGATAAGTAAAGAAGAAAGTCAGTCCAGAGAAAAAGTTCCAGAAATTTAAGCTTTAAGTTAACTTTAGTGTTATCATTTTACCCCTTGTTTGATATAGACTTTTTTTTCACTGATTGTTCTGATGTTTTTTTTTCTCCGGCAGCATCAGTCAGATCAGGGAAACGAGGACCTGAAGACATTTCAGAGCCTTCTGGGCTCATGATAAAACGCCCAAAACGAAGATCCAAGGATTTGCCTGAGACGTTTCAGCTCAATTTGTGATTTTGTTGTTTTGCTGTATTTCTTTTTAATCCGTTTTGAATGTTTTAAGTTTACAACTTCTAAAGTGAATTTTCTTGGAAGGCAGGCACATTTCAGTGAAGTCATTGTTTCATAAAAAATAAACTGTTTCCATATTGTGTTTTTATTTGTGCACCATTTTTTTCAAGTTGGCATTTATTTAGAAGTGCAAAACCTAAAAGAGCATATCTTATGCACATATTGTGGCTTATGTTAAAATGAAGTAGTTACTGCTAATGGTGTTTTTATTCACCCAAAAATATCTGGATCTATTTTTCTGTTAAAAGAGAGCAGTCAGTGAAAGTGAAAATTAGCTGTCAGATCCAAACAAGATCCAAACAGCAGAGGATCCTGGACAACGAGACGGGTTTGGATGTGTGAGCTGAAGAAACAAAACATTTAAGATAAGTTTTCAAACTGCTGGTACATGCTAATTATTATTTAAGGAAACTGCTGATATAAAAACAAACACAAAATTAAATACAGTAGAGATGTCGACATGTGGACACTTTCCATATAAATGGGATTTTGAATTGGTGAACTAGATTTTCGTTAACTGATTTCATGTACAGTATTTGTTTCAGGGTTTTTTTTATTTCTAGATTTAAATAGGTTTTTAATATACTTTTTTTCATTTTCCAGTCTTTTTCCTTTAAAGTTGTTTTTTCATCAGTTTAGAATTGATGCATTTAAATCTAACACATTTAAGTTTGCATTTTATTTTTTGGTATTGAGCCATCATACTCCATCCATCCATAAGCATAACTGGATTCTCATTAAAGGTGTAACCAGCCTGTTTCTAAAATTAACCCTCTTATTATTCATATATTTTCTCTTCGGTCATTCTTGTTTGGTTTGTGAACATTTAAAACAAGTTCTTCCATGTGGCTCACTTTGTATCACTACTGTGGTTCTACATTCAGTGTAACAGTGAGCAGTATGAGACAAAGCAAAGAGAAACGCAGCTCCAGATACTTTGTGAACCTGGGAAATTACAACACCGCAGGTGTTGCTGACAATTATGTATGAAGAAGAAGTTAAATACTTTCATTCTCTTCTGGCCCCTGCTAACAAAGATTAGAATAGTTATTTTACCAAAACATTTATGTGAATACAACTTGTATGAAATCTGACATTTAGCCAGGAAGTTGATCAAACTTCCCATGTTTCTTTAACTCGACATGATAGAAGCAGACACTTCAGCCATGTAGGGCATGGTGACCATCGCGATTCCACACCCTTGGCAGCAGATACTCAACCCCCGTCATGACATCTGAGCCAAAGAGCAAGTAAAACAAAACTGCTTGAATGCTTAGAGAAAGATCAGAAAATGAAAGACTAAAACTGAAACAAACTGAAAAGTTAAAATATAAAGCTGTAAGAAAAACCTTTATTTCTCTTATTTTTCAGATTTCAAGATTAAAATTTGGCATTCAGATTCTACATGTTTTTTCAGTCTATTTCAAATATACAATATTTAAGGTCTTTCTGTACACCATACATTTGGGCCATTGCTTTATTATTAACAAAAGGGAAAAGATTGCAACCAAGTAAGATTCAAAATGTGAAATGATCAATTTTGTCAGACTTTCTGAATTTTTGTCTTTGTTTTCAAGTTTGTCATTTTCCTGTATTAGTTGAACAAACATGGTCCCACTGATATTTAACCAGCTGTGATCTCCTTTCCATATCTTGTATGACCCAAAGTCAGCTAACACTCCATGTTATTAGGAAGCACAGAAAATAGGTGAAACCCACAGACAGCAGAAAGAAGAGCTCTCTGCACAGCCCAGGTGGGTGTCTCTCAGTTGCACTAGGTGTTTCTGTGTTGAGTGGGTGGATTCTAACAGCAGAACTTTATTAACCACAATCTCTGAATCAGGCAATTGGCATTTCATAATGGAGAGACTCCATGCTCGAAACCAGATAGAAAACTAGTTCCACAGAGATTTGATCAATACTATGTTGTGGAACAGAATTGAGAATAAATCAGTGTTTATGTTCAACTTTGCATTAAAGCTAATCTCTAAACATCACAGTTTTACCGCTCTTCCAGTCTCAGTGCAGTAAGGAAGACAAGATGATCCAAGTGAACGACTGCCGCTTTGAAAAGATTGTCAAGAAAAATTTGGAAACCAGCGGTTTGGACTTCAACGGCTTTGTGCAAGTTGTTCAAAAGGTAATAATTGCTCTTCATAGGTATTATGTTGGCTATATCAATTGAATTCATATTTGCTAAACTATGAATGCATTTGAATATCTGGGAGAGGGGAATTGTAAAACTGGCTTGGCACTAGAATCACCTTGGTGTTACCCTGTGTAACTGTTAAAGCAGCTTTTAATTCATTGTTTTAAGATCTGAACTCAGTATTTTTACGTTTGGTTTTTTTGAGTTCAGAGAAATTGTTGATGCATGCAGAAACTTGCCTTGGCACCATTCTAGTAATTCAGGTCATGACAAGTTGAACTCTTGCTTTTAGACACAAAGTCACAGTAAAAACTGATACAATCTAAATGTCACACTGTGTTTTCACCTTTTACAGTTTGGAATTACTTAAATGTTTTTAAATTATGTTAAGTGATTTTAAAAACATTTAAGTATTTTTTAGTTCACTTAAACTGAAAAATACTTATAAATACATTTGTCTTATCACATAAAACATTAAACATCTGGACATTCTCAACTTGAAAAGTATGGGATTTGCTTTAATGCTAAATTTTAGCACTAAAGTGTAATTATACACTTAGATTAACATTTCAGCACACATTAATGGTTCACATTAATAGTGAGAAACAATAGAAAACAAAGTACAAAAATTATGTTTTATGATGTTTAGAATTATTAATTAGCTTTTTACAATCATAAAATCAGGTCTTCCTATCTTCTTCCTGTTCCAACCTGATTGAGCACCACTGACCTAAACTCAATAAACTACCAGGAGTTTTCATCCCACATCAGTGTCTGTTCTCAAAAATTCTTTAATTGGATCTTATGTCTTTTTTATTTGTCCCAACAGGAATTTTCTGTCCCTTCAAATGAGACATTTGTGTTGACCACAACTGACAGAATAATAGTGGATGCTGATAAATTTGGTAAGCAAACCTGTTTATGTTTACGAAACATAGGAAGACACTGAGAACATAGAATATTATTCTTTCACTCGTTTCAGATAAACTGAAAGATGGCACCACCCTCTATCTGCTACGAAAAGTAGACCAAGTCCTGCTGTCTTCAGTTGAGGAAGAGATTAACTTTGTTCCTCACTACAACACACTGATTGAAAGTGGGGCAAATGAGTACTTTATTGAGGGCCAGAAATCACTGCGTGGGTATTAATGTAGTCAAAGTGATGCTCATACTCTGGGAACGGGGAATGCAGGTTATAATCTTAACTATTTGGTGTTTTTGTGTCATTTTTTTCAGCCTGCGCTCTTGCTGAGCTGGTGGACAATGCTCTTTCAGCCACAGCAAAAAGCACTGGAGTCAGGAGTATAGAGATAAGGCTGGTTGGTTCTGCTTCTTACTTTTAAAAGTTTCACTATCTTCAAAGTTTTTGATATATTTTTTAGGATTGTCATATTAACGAGGAGTAAGTCTTTATAGTAACACTATGGCTTTTAAACATTTATTGGCAAACATTTGGAATATGTATGAATTTTCCTTCCACTGTACAGTTATGAATTACTTTGTATTTACACCCAAATTCCCAATATAACACTCAATAGTTTGTGGTTATATTGAGACAAAATGTGGAAAGGTTTTGTGAATGAAAACTTGCAAAGCATAATAAATTATGTATTAAGCAAAGTAGAAACCCCTGAATTTTGTCTTAATAATTCTGTATAATTGTTTTCCTTTCCTTTCTGGACAGCTTTTCAACAAAACATTTGGGAAACCTGCTATCATTGTCTTGGACAATGGATCTGGGATGACCTCCAAGCAGCTCAATAACTGGGCCATTTACAGACTCTCTAAGTTCGCAAGGGAAAACACCACATTTGAAAGGTTATATTTTTTGTTGCTTTGAAAAACCTTCTGAAAAAATAAACTTTTCACCAATCTGTTTAAGAAGAACCTTGATATATTACTTGTTCATTTAATTTCTTCTCATTTATGGTGGAATTTAGTGAAGGAGAGGGAAGTGTTGAGACTGCTCATGTAGCTCGCAGTCTCAACAGTGACATTTCCTTTTTTGGAGTTGGAGGAAAACGAGCGGTTTTCCACATGGGGGATGCTGTCAGAGTAAGTCCTTTAGCATTTAGACATCATTTCAATGGAGGAGTGAGGGCATTTCAAAGTTTTTCCTTTATTCAGTCAGTTTAAATTTGTGAAAAAAAACATATATGGCAAATAAGGAAATAAACATGTTTTGCAATTAACAGATGATCAGCAGACGTCTAGGCTCTCCAGATGTTCATGAGTTGGTTCTATCAAAGGACGAATTCCAGGAAAAGGAGCAGAAGAAACAGGACGTTTACAGAAGCAAAATTCTCAACAGGATGGTGAGGCTTTTACTTTTTTAAATTAAAAAAATGTAGGAGATTAACTTTAGAAATGTTGAGGTGAACAGGACAACGTCTCCTTCATCTGGCAGCCTGGTGACTTCTCACATATAACAGATGATGAACAATTTCTTCGTACTATCATCGCTGAAGAAACTGGGAAAGAAAGCTTCACTGTGGTTGTCATCACAGGAATCTTTCAGAACCACATCAATTACCTGAAAAAGAACTTTAAGGAGTGGACCAGAGAGCTGGCGTGAGTTAACTCATCCACCTGATATGAAGTCTGCACAACTCTAATGTGTGGGTCGTGGTCATAATGTTTGTTTTTCATGGGTTTCAGTCACATTTATCATTACTACATTCATGGGCACAATGGAAACTGCAAAGCAGACATCTCTCAAAGATCAGATGACCTCCCAAGAATTGATATTGTTGTAAGGCTGATCACTGTAATTCTTACTGCTTTGACAACTTCTGTATGTTTTTAAAATACTTTAATGTTCCATTTTCTTTAAATTCATCAGGTGACTTTGTGGTCTTCCAAAACTCCACAAAAGATGAATCTCAGAGAAGTGGAAGACGACATGCAGACTCTATTCATAAATGCAGCCAAAGACACGTTTGAGTTTAAGGCCACCACTCCAGGCGGTGGCATTGTGGAGGGTCTCCTTCGATATCATCCGTTCCTCTATGACAGAGAGACCTACCCTGGAGATCCATATGTCAATCAAGGTATTCAGATGTGATGTGGTTGATAATTCACTATAGGAATACACATTTCACAAGCGGATGTTGTCTGTTTGTTTTAGCTCCTGGTGAGGATGATGATAATAATGAAAAGGAATCTGAAGCCACAGGTCAAGCAAGAGGAAGGAGGGACATCTTTGAGTGTTTCTGGAACGGACGGCTCATCCCTTACACCACCATTCCTGGGTAAGTATTTATTTGTTATAGGAATGATTAAAATTTTTAAGACTATGTTTCTAAATAATTTCCACACTGAGCTAAATACAGCAGTTTATTGACTTGTGGCTAAAAGGGTTTTGATATTTGATTAACGTTGTGACAACAGCTTTGTGACAACAAAGTTGCTCACCTTAGTTTGGTTCGGAATTAAAAAATGGATAAAATCAATCATAAAAACTAAACATAAACTTTAAAAGATTATTAACAAATCATAGATGGACACAACAATAAGGCCTTATTGAATTGAATGTCCGTAATTAAATTCATACTAAAAAAAGTTAAGGGTTTGCAAATGTTACAGGTTAAAGTTTTGCAGAAAATAAATTTGCAGTTTTCTTGGTTGTATTAAATAATACTATTATATAAATAATTAGTCAAACTGTTATATTTATGTCTATCAGTCTATAGCAAATCCATGTTACTAGGATATAATACCATTGCATTTTAAATATTTCTCGCTGAGATTTAGATCTATTTGAGATATAAATCAATCCACATTAGAGAACACATTAGTTAGACACTGAAAAAAAATCCCAATGATCAAGAATCAAAGTGTTAATTGAGCTTGATAAGTAAAATTATTTCATTTTAACACTGCAAGAATATATGCATTTTAGTAATTTAATGACATTAAATAAATTAACAAATTAACAGATTATTTACACTTTTGATTCAGTATTTATTTATTTCATGGTACATTTATTTAATAATCTATTGAGGTATTTATTCATTCAATGTTGTCACTTCTAACCCTCCATATTTGGGGATAAATGTATCAAGTTATTATTCTGTGTTTCTTTTTTTTAATTGTGTTTTTTTTATTATTCTTCTTGTGTTCCAGATTTAACTGGTGCCAGAAGAAAGGATCAAGATTACCAGCAGAATGCTATAGCCGCTTTTCTGGGGTGCTTTTCACTGATGGCAAATTTCGTGTCAGTGCAACTAAGCTGAAATTCATGGAAGTGGAAAAGGAGTTGGAGCAACGGGGCACAAATTTCACCCGTGTTTGTCCTATTCAGGTAATAATCTGCTTTATTCCTTACTATTTCATTGCAGAAACAGATTTTTAACATTCATTCAAGTGACCAGATGTTTCTGAATGTATCACAGAAATCCTCAAAAAGAGGGGACATTCAGAAAGAGTTTACAAATTGGCTACAAAACTGTCACGAGACGCTCGACAAACAGGTGAAGTTTATTGACTACAAAGAAACTGTGACACGATCAGAAGTGGAGACCAAGAAAAAGCAACATCCCTGGGCAATTTTTTCCTCTATCGAGCAACATGGCAGAAGATACAATGCAGGGGACATTGTAAGTGACATAAATTTAACATAGGTAATAATAATCTAAAGAATATAATAATTTATGTTCTTCTTTGTAACATTTTTTCCATGCAGGTAAAGTTCCAGAAGGCACCACAAATTATTTATGGGACCGTGCTAAAATTCTTTCTGTATGGAGATCATAAAGGAGACGTGTTTGCCACAGGTGGAGAAGTGGAAATCAAACGTGTAAGGAAATAATCAATTATTCTTATGAGACTTACTGACTGAAGTACACAGACCTTTCGATTCAGTGTGTTTATTTATGGGGTGTTAACTCTGAACAAGTGTCACACTGAGTACATTACAAGACAAACAGATAACATGTAAAGGAATAGAATTTTATCAATCAAGTCAGAGAGATAAAATGCAGTAAAATTAATTCTACTGAAACTTTCCTTTTTTTAGAAAATCGTGCTATTAGAGGGGACACTCATTGACTTTATTGTAATCCATCCTCCTAAAAACAGAAGGGCAAACTTGCAGTTTGCCAAAATATTTTCCCTTCCTCCTTACAGAGCTGGTATTAATAAGTCAATTGTTCCAAGGTATTTTTCTGAAACCATCTAAATTCAGAGGTTTTCTGAAACCATGTAAAGTAGATTCCACAGATAAATTTGTTCTGACTCGTCAAATTATTTTTTATTTAATTTATGTGAATATGGAATAATCCTCAGCACAAAGAGAAATAGCGATTCATACAGTTTTGCAAATCAGTTTTTTGACTTGCTTGAACTTATTTGCAAGATGTTAATGTTTCTAAAATCTAATTTGTAGGAACCTGAAGGACTCTATGAGGAGGTCACCAAGGTCATACCCATTGCTAAGATTGACAGAACTGCCACAGATGAAAGCATCAAAAAACACATTGAGAATGAAAGGAAGAAGTAAGACAAAAACTAGAGGAAATTTTAGTTTTTCGAAGTGGATTTTATTTTTGTATGGAATTTTATTATATTGAAGCAAAATATTATTTGTTATTTCTTTATGCTTTCTCTTGTCTTATTAGGGTGCAGCCTTCTCAAGTTCACAAAATTCTTCCTTAAAACAATCTTTTTTTTTTCCAGGCTGCCAGATCGCCTAAAAGTTGACTGGCCAGAAGGCAATGACTTGCCTGAAAATGCTGTGTTGCCTGCTGGGACTCCGATAGGTAAAATGTTGTGTTATACACATGCAGGTTTTTTTTTTTCCACTCAACATATTAAACAGAAAACGTAATTTTTAATTTGGCCTAAAGAGTCATGTACTTTCATCTTCATTTGTGAAACTTCTTTTCAGGACCTATTAAAGTTGAAATTCTAAACAGCGATGGAGACTCCATCTCCTCGAGGATTCAGACAGGGAGTCACGGGATACTGCTGAATGTTTCACTCAAGGTTGTGTTTAATGGTAGGAATATCTGAATTTATAATAGAAAATAATATTCATTTATTTTCACTACATTTGACGCTAAATCAGTTCCTTATCAAAACAAAGTTTGCTGTACTGCAGAGTTTTAAAGACAAAAAGCAATGACAGTGCTGAGCCTTTAACTTTTCCCTTACCTCAGTATCTTCTGTTTGGAAGATCGGTGTTATACTTCACTCTATCAAAGTGGTAGCCCAAATAATTTGAACAACTATCAGTGAGAGTGAGAGAGGAGGGGAAATGGAAGGAAGGATGGAGAAATTGTCTGTGAGAAAAATGTTTGTGAGAAGTGTGGTTATGTAATCTTGTTCTTTGTAACTTTTTCACAGAATAAATCATTGTTTGTTTTTATGCACAGGTGCTACTGAAGACATAGAGGTTCTTTCTCTCACTGCCTCATATATATCTAAGAAAGGACATTTTTTCACAGAAATTGGTTTGTTTTCTTTTTTTAGTTTTATATTTGTGATAACCTGAGACACCAATTCTTATGTGTTTTTTTTTTTTACTCAAAGATTCCTAATGTGTGGTATGCTCTGCAGGAAACTTGCACAGGTTGGGGAAGTACACACTGACTCTAACTACTGTGCTAAGTGACACCAGTAAGGGAGTGCAAACAGCCTACGGTGGCAGAGATCTTCCAGAATACAAGCATGAGTTTAGAGTCAAAGGTAAAATTAATGTGTGCTGCTAATTTATAAGAGACAAACTTTTAGTTTCCTTCAGATTTACATCTAAGTGATATTTTTAGAGGGAGTTGCAGAGAGCTTTTCTATTGGGGAGCTGAGTTCCTCTTTACGTGTGGGAAAGCCGTTTGACATTCCTCTGCACATGAAAGACTGTTATGATCACCCAACAAAACCACCTCCCAATATCAAACCTGTTCTTCATAGCAGGTGGGTCATTAATTAGTATTTTGTTTATTAGTACATTCAGTATTTATTTTTATTGTTTCACTTTGTCACCACTTTGTCCTTTAGTGATCTGGAACTGACATATGAGACAACAACTTGCAGTGGGGTCTTGTTAACCATCCAAGGTGTCAAAGCTAAGGGAAAACTCCCAAATTACACCTCAGACAAGGTAATTACCTTGTTGGACCTCACTGCAATACATTTTCACACCCCAACACAGTGGAAAGTTTAAAGGTTACAAAGAGAAAAACAAATGTATCAGATGAGAAACAAGGGAAGCTACAAATATGTGGCTTTTTTTTCAAACTCACATCTTTCCTTCAATATTTACAATATCATTGTCACTGCATGTTTTCTGATGTTGTGCACCTCTACCTGGAAAACAATGCACTTCTTTCTGATTTGTTTAAAATAGTTATAAAATAGTTGTGTGTTTGTTTGGCAAAATACTAATTATATATATTTTTTCAGAGTTATGACCTAAACGTAACACTGCCTGGGCTTAAAAATGACACACAGACCATGAAAATCTCTCTTCATCCTGGTAAGACTGCTTTTATTAATAATTCATAGTCTCCTACCTGCCTTGTGGATGTGTTGTGGTTTTTAGTCCTGTTACAATGTTTGTTTTTCCCTAAATAAAAATGTCCTGTTCCATAGTAAAAGAAACACTAAGTCTCAGAAACACTAGCTTTCCTGAGATTTCTATTTGCACTCCATCCATATTGTTTTGTCTTTTCTGTCAAAGAATTAATCAATGGTTCAATTAAATGTTAAAATCTTAGGAAATCCCCATTCACTTCTTGTGAAATCAAAAACAAACCCAGTGGAAGTGGAGAATGGAAACCCGGTGAGTTTTGAGATTGAAGTCCATGATGAGGCTGGGAACATCACTCGCTTCCCCAGACTGAAAGTTCACTGCCAGGTATGAACATATGCTGACAACCATGAAAGTTACAGAAATTCCCCAGCTTTAGATTTATGTTTGCTGTTCATTTTGTTTTTTCAGATTCTTGGGCTCCCTTTGGTGATGAAAGACTGCAGCACAGGAAAAGCTGAGCTTGTCACAAAGCCTGTAAAAGAAAAAATCGTCATTGGAGAGCCGCAGATTCTTGAAGCTAAATTTGAAATACCTGTAAGTTAAGGAAAAAATATCCCAGCAGTACTCTCAGTTTCAGAGTGTGCTCATCTTTGCACTGTTTTCTGTTAGAGTCAGAAGCAGGTTGCACCAGTGACTAGACAGCTGATGGTCATGCCCAGCAAGCAGATCTCGCGGATGGAGCTTTTTTCTCAGGGCGAGGAAGAGCTGGTGTTGAAGAACAATGAAAAGATAAAGTGGCAAGCTGGAGGATTGCTGGAGAAGCTGTTTTATAAGCTGTATGACGAGGCTGGAAGAGAGGTCCCAATTACTGCTGAAATTGCCTCCAATATTAAGGTGTTGCTTATGATTGCCTATGTTATAATTCTTAAGGCCACTTCTTTTTTTTGTTTTTTTGTGCCCCAACAAGCCTACATTGTTGAATGTATGCTTGCTGTCTGTTTAAGGTTACATGGGGAACAGATGTCGATCAGAGAAATCTATTAAACGGCAGACTACCAGATCTACAGGTTCCCACCCATGTGGATGGAGAACATCTGTACCAGGTCTCCTACCAGGAGAGGAATGTGTCTTTCTGCTTCAAAATTGTGTAAGCTCAACTCTATGGTTGTGATGTTGTTTCTAAAAGAACCTCCAGGCTTTACTGAAAAGAAGTGCATTGAGAAGAATATAAGTGGGTGTCTAGAAAGGGAGCCACTTCAAAAACCTCTGAATCAGAAAGCACTCCCCCTCACCTAACAAACCAAGCTGAGCTCCAGAACAATTGGCCAGCTTGTTTTACTGTTGTATGCACTGTCCAATGGCTGCTGGAAAAGACAAGTGTTTTGTTGTTTATTCACCATCCAGAAACCACTTGCTGCATTTTTGTTGGTTGTGCTATTCCTGCTTTTCAAAGATGTATGGTTGCCATTTTCAAATGTAAATGTTGAGTTGGGGGGTATAGCCAGCAGCGGCTTATTTGGATTTCTTGACTAGAGGTCCTAAAACAGCTCGTTCTAAAAGGAGTTTCAAAATAGGAAGAATTAACCAGATTAAATTTCATTATCTAAGAATGATTTTGTGCAAAAAATGTAACTAACATGTTTAGCATAGCCCATACATCTATCCTAATCTGTTCAAAAAACTGTTTCCAACCTCGTTTTATTGAGCTTAAATGTATATTTTACAGATTTAATTTGTTGATATTCTAAAAATTATTGACTTTTATTTTGTAATGTTCAGCATTATGTCTTCTTTCTACATTAAGTCAGAAACACACTGGCATTGCCAACTAGTGCCCTTTCTTAATACTGTCATACAAAAACAGAGGAAGTAATTAGCAGAAGGTTCTTATAGTGGATATTTGTTGCATTTATCTATAGCTTTTCTCTTAAAATTATGATATTTTTTTAATCAAATGTACATCCTTATTTTTTTATAGGCCTTGTCCTGATGAACCAGCAGGGCTAAAAATAACTCTGCCTCAAAGCATTGTGAAGCTTGGTGAAACCTTATCTGGACATATAAGTAAACTTAAACCTAATAATTTAAAATAGATAGTTTTACATTTAGTTTCAGGTTTTGTGACTTTATATCTTTTCCTTTCCATACAGAGTTGGAACTTGTGGACCAGTATAGTAATGTATCCAAGAAGCTGACTGCCACTTGTGGGAAATCCTTTTCTGCAGAAGCCGAAGGTCTTGACAAAACGAGTATTGACTTCAAATGGAACGTAAGAACACAGATGCTTGAATTAAAATTCAAACCAATGTTTGAATATAATTATGCGTCCTGATGTTTTAATATCAGTTAAATATTTAACTGATATTAAATATTTAACCCTACCACTACCATGCTTGACATTGTGTTCTTAGGTTGTATTTTTCTAAGTTTGCACTTTGTCTTTGTTTATTATTTAATTTGCCCTTTAGTTATGTTTATTTTTATTCTTTGTGGCTACATGGCTTCATGGATATTCTTATGGTTTAGCTACAATAAAATAGAAAGAAACTGTTCACAAAGAGAACCAGATCAGATCAATAAATATAACTTCAAACCGTGTTTGTTATAAAAATCACATAAACTAGACCAGGATGTTAACAGGGGTACAATTGTCTTCAATTATTGTGTTAATGTTTTCAGCAAATGTGAATTTAATAAAGTCCCTCACTGTTTTTAGGAGAGTTGGAGTTGTGTTGTGGCAATAGGAGTCCGTTTCCACTCAGGGTCTCCTGGACCCAGAGTGATTTACTTCAACTACAAAGACTTTACAGAAAGTGTCGTTATTGAAGTGACAGCAGGAGTTCCTGCCCAAATTAAACTGGTCAACGGACCTGAGCAGGTAAGAGATAAGGGGGAAAAAATGGGTTAATAACAGTTTTTTGTCTGCTTTGAAAAACCTCTTCTTTTTTTATTTTGGCTGAATGTTAGAGTAGTGAATTTCTGTTGCAGAAAACTTTGAGAGATGCTTTGGTGTGTGCATGTTTTGTTTCTGTAATTTGAAACTCTGCTCTCAAGCCAACTTCAACTAACCACCTAAATTAGTGGTGCCCAAAGTCGGTCCCTGAGGGCCGGCGTCCTGGATGTTGTAGTTCTCTCCCTGGTTTAACGCACCTGGATCCAATGATGGCTCATTACAGGCCTAAGAAGAACATTGACAAGCTGAAAAGGTTGTTACTACCACCTTCTCAGTTGGCCCTTGAGGACCGACTTTGGGCACCACTGACCTAGATGTTATGGTAGCTCAGGGGTGTCCAAGGTCGGTCCTCTAGGGCCGGCATCCTGCATGTCTTAGTTCTCTCCCTGGTGGTTGTAACAATCTCCTCAGCAAGTCAATGTTCCTCTTAGGCCTTTAATGAGCCATCATTTGATCCAGGTGTGTAAAACCATGCAGGATGCCCGACTTTGGACACCCTATAGCTGAACACCACTACATTTCTCTCCCCGTTAGTCCTACAATAAATTTGTGTCTGTCCACAAGACTTTCACCTGTTAACTGCTTAGATAAGCAGCCTCCATCACATGATTTTAAACAGAAAATGAGCATCTAACACACAAGCATAATTATTTAGTTGTCTTTTTGTTTAGCCCTTGCAGGTTTTGAATGGTCATGATATTCCCACACCATTCCTTCTCCAGCTGTGTGATGAGTGGGGAAATCCGTCTCCAGACAAAAATGTGAATGTTGAGATAAAACCTTCTCCTGTGACTCTAAAGGTTAGTTTGAAAAGATGTTATTGAACATATCAAACTATATGCAGCTACATAAGCTGAAAATTCATAGTGTTTTGGTGTTTTTGTTAATGTAATAAAACCTCTTTGTATCAGTTGACGACAGAGGTTTTAAATCCCATGGACACAGAAGGGAAGACCTGCATCAAAGTTAATTGTGTAGAAGGACCAAAGTAAGTCTTATAAACACATCTTATACCAGATTTGTTTTAAATGCAGGAAAATCTAAACTTGCAGTATTTTCAAATTCTACAGGTTTATTGAGCTTGTCTTTCATTACATATATTATGGTATTCCAATGAATAAAACTCTAACATTTAAACTAAACATTCAGCAACTGCAGAAGAAACTAAAATTGGAACTAGGCTTCTATTGTCAAATTTTGGCCTTTTTAAGTCAAGAAAAGACTTGATTCTGCTACTTTTATGCCTCTACTGGTTTTAATCAGAATGTGTACATGCTTGCTTTATCTTAGGGAGTTTTTAAATCATCTAGAAATGTATGTCTCTCCTTGTAACTTTATCTTTCAATTACTATAGGCGTTAATGATTGAAATTGTTCACCAAACAGTTTCTGTGCTGCTGTCGTTTCCTGAACCCAAGTTGTAAACTCTTAATGGGTTCTTTATAGTTCCAGGTGAAGGTGGAATTAAATGGAAACTTGGTCAATTGGATTTAATGTATTAAATCCAACCTCTGTTTGAAAACCCAGCTTTGTTTACAAGCCTAGTCCTAACTTAGTGTCTGCTACCTGAATATGTCAGTTTATTTCATTAAAGTTTTCCCACACCGTTGAATTTAGACAGGAATAATTGTTGATCATAAGAGCAGCTGTTTTCACTCTTTTTGTCCACTAGGGGGTACTATGCGCTGGAGTTTAAAGGTTCCCTAAATGGTAAATCCATCCCTGGTCCATCAGTGAACCTCACTCTCCTCCCTGATCCCAACAAACCTGTTAGACTCTCAGTGGACTTTGACAAAAATGCCAAGTTTTCTGCTGGGGGAAAATTACCAGGTTTGTATTTCTTAATCATTGGCAGGCGTTTTTTTTTTTTTTTAATTATTATTATTTATTTACTTCACAGTGCAGGAACTTTAGGTGAGCTGTATATGTATGCGTTTCAGTTTTCTCAGTGACGGTGTTTTCTGAAGACGAGAGTCCGATGACAGCTTTTAAACCTGAAGATCTGTCCATGTTGCTGTGGGAGGGAACGCCATCAATGCGTCCTACAACAGTAAATGACTAAATATCATCAAGAGACTGTTCTCAGTGCATCTAATATTACTATGATAATATAATATTCCTCTTTTTTTGGCCCTTATGTAGGTCACTGAGCTAAAATACCGAAAACCTATTGAAGATAAGAAGAGGGACTGTTATGAATTTAGGTGATGTATTTTACCCATAATTTTCACCTCTGTTTTTGCTGGATGTTTAAAGAATAGAAAAACTGAAGTTATTAGTTTTTTCTTAATTGCCAGATTTTACAGTTGATACTATCTCTGTATTATTTACAATAAAGCTGAAACTAGGATGACTTTACAAAACAGTTTTCAGTGAGCCAAAAAGTGTAAAAAAATAAATATTGCAAAATGGTTCAAAAATGTGAGAAAATTGCATTTGTGTTTTACTACAGAGAAGAAGAAATCCCAACATGTGTTGGGGAATACACTGTAGAGTTTTCACTACAAACCAACAAAGCAGATGATCCTCTTATGAGTGAGGTTGGTTTGAACATATGAACCAAGCACAGTTTAACGTCAAAAAGCATAAATAAATAATGCCTTGGAAGTAGTTTGTCATCACATGCTGTCATTGTTTTTACTGTGTTCAATCCTGTATTTAAAGGGTTAGTTCACATTAGATTTTTTTGCAATTTTGTGAGATTATTTGTAGGCCTGTTAAAAAAAAAAACAGCGCCTAAATATGGCCCATTCTTATGCTTTCCAAATTTTAATTGTGATTTATTATAGAATTACAATTTGCTGATCTGACAAATCAGTTAATAAGGTAGAGAGAGATGCTGTCAATGAAGGTAACTCCACATAGAAACACAGAAAATGCGTTTTTACAATTTAAATTGTAAAAGTCACTCAAAGCACATTACGTACATCTGACTAGCTGTTAGCTTCTATGACTCAAATTCATTTCCGTTTTAGCAATTTCCAAAGGAAATGACATCGTCCTAAACAGGTGAAGGAACATCAGCAATATGAACTAACCCTTTAATGCACTCCAGGCATCTGATTGTGCAAAGTTCACTTTAATGCCAGGTCTGACTAGGTTAAATGATTAAATTCTCATATTTTAAAATTAATTTTAATAAAACTTTAGTTCAAATTCTTGTCTGACCTCTGGATTGTTTTCTGTCTCATAGATCAGTGTAAATGTTGTGGCCAATGAACCCATCAAACTAGAACCCGACTGTCGACAACAAACTCCAGTTGTTTTCTACTGTAGAGAGATGGCCAATCGAATCCTGGTTGAAAACATGACTTTGAAGATAACGGTGAGCTGAAGTCCTTTTATGGATTCACAGTTCACAACTTTGAATTTATTTCTCTGTAAAAGCTACACCTATAATTTACAACTGACAGCTGCAAGTTTATTTGACTCTTTCCAGGATCAGTTTGGAAATTCAGCCGGGCAGAACCTGAATGGTACTGTGTCCATCTCAATAAAGTGTCCTGAAGAAGAAAGGAGCAGAATCCTCCCAATCTTTGATGGAAGAACCAACATCATTTCAGTTAAGCTAATAAAAGGAAGTGCCCTCATCAGTGTAAGTAACATTCCTTCTGCTGGACATATAATTTTTATAAGTTTGTCATTATAAAAAGCTTCATATCATCTCAACCTTAGAATTTAGCGATCATGGAGAACAGTCCTGGTGAGAATGGAAGCAGATATATTCTCCTCTTCAAACCAGAAGTGACAAATCCTCCCACATCTCTGAGTCCCTTTGAGCTGCCCTTCCATTTTTATAATGGTAAATAGTTCAAACTGTATTTTATAACAAAGGTCTTCTACTTGTGCAAAACTGGTACATTTTTAAGATTTCTCCGATATGTGGTACTAGCTTGCGAAAAATAATGAATCCTGCTATTACTTATTTAAAGAAACTATCTTTTTAAATGCAAATTATGTCCACTTATTCAATCAAGGTCAATTTTTTTTAAAGACTGGTCAAATTAGAAGTTCTTCACATTTAAAGTTATGACTAATCATTTCAAAAGCCTTTTTAATTCTTTCTAAAACAGTCAAATAAGGTCATTTATGTGAATGCCAGGGCGCTGACATTCACATATACTCAGACAATATCTTTTGATAATAGCACTTGTTGAGATCAGGAAAATGTTTTTAATATCCAGCCAACAATGAGTATATCCCTGACCCACTTTGGTGATAAAGTTCATAGTGGATACTGTTTTATCAGATAATCACAGTTTTAGTTTCTTGAAAAAGAAATCCAGAACAAATACTCATCTGGATTCAAAATGAGACCTGATCTACTAAAAGGTACAATGAAGCATGTCAATGTTCTTTTTTGTTTAAAAAAATCTGCTTTTGGTGCAAACATTCTTTGTCCTGAAGAATTTTGTCTTCCTGTTGATCTTTTAGATGCTGAGAACCAACAAAAAAAAGTTGAACTGATGAAGAAGAGGGATGAACTGACTGAGGCTATTAAAGAATGCAATAAAAACTTTGATTCAATTCGCAAACAAAATGATTTGCTCAAAAGTAAGACTTCTGTTTGTGATATTTGCAATTTACTGTTTCCCTGGGTTACCTGCTGAGCTCTGTTGCTTTGCCACAAGGAGGTCCTGGGTTCAAATCCCGGCTTGGGATTGATTCTTGATTTTCTGAGCTAACATGTCAACATTTCTCTCAGCCCCATTTGTCACTTATGTTCCCTGTTTCTGTGTAGTTTACAGCTTAATATATTCTTCTCACTCTAGATAATGTCAAAGTCTCAACTAGGAAAGAAGCTTCTCTCAGAAATGAGCTGAATGAAAGAGGCATAATAACAGAACACCAGTTATCAGTATGTTTTGGAAATCTTTTACTTTTGTTTTTCTCCTTAAGTTGTAGTCTTTTTTTTCAAATGGCATTCATGTATATTCAACTTTTTCAGATCACAGATATTAAAAGATGCCTAGAGCAGAAGAAATCTGAAGTGGAACGGATAGAGAAAACTCAAAGAAGAATGTTTTCCATTCATAGAAATTTCAGCAGACCTGACATTCTTGGAATGGTGATGAGAACTTTCAAAGCAGTATTTCTGTTCAGAGGTCTGTGTTTACAGGTTTTGTCTTGCTGATTGCAGGTTGGTGAACTGGCCTTTGTTGCTGATGATGATATCGCAAGGGTCATTTCCTGGCTCTTGCAGGGAGACATGGACTGTGTCATCACCACAACTACAGCAACAGCTCAGAAATTTCATGAAGACACACGGGGCAATCAGCAGGTTATGGCCCTCGACAGTATTCTTGTGCAACAGGAAGACAGGTAGAACAATATTTTGTAAAACAAAAAAAGATGGTTTTAATCTCTCTTGGAATAAATATTTTTGATATATTCTAAGAGTTACGTTTTGAGTGATTTTAGAAGCTTTTGTAATATTTTCCTATAATTATTTTACCTGTGCATTTTCTGAATCCTGCATATTCCTGTAAATACAAACAGGATCTACATTAACATCGCTTTTGTTGTTGTTCCATTACCACAAGGGGGAGACAAAAGCTGGAAAAAATGTAAAAATGCAACTCTCTGCAGACTGACATGTAACATTGTTGACATGGTGGGCAACAGTGGAGCTGCTTTGATTAATAAGACACCATGTACATATTATGACTGAGCATCTGCTGCCTATTTTGGACAAAGATGTGGTTATTTTTTGTAAAATTGTTTTCTGGTCAGAATCTGCAATTATATTTGATGAAATAATATTGACAATATTATTCATATTGACCATGCTTCAGAAACAGCTACAGCACAACCATTTTTAGTTGATCTCTGGAAAAATTATGACCTGACAACATAAGCTTAAAAGATCTAGGCATTTATTTAAAATTGTTAGTAAAATGTCTTCTGCCTTTTCATGCAAAGTTGACAATGAAGATCCGTTATATAATATCGCAAATTTATAATTTTTTCTTTTGGATTTCCTTTTTCAATTTACCATATCTTATAGACCCCTGCCACATATAATAAACCACCAAGAACTTTTTAAACCTTCTGGAAACCCAACCCTTGCCAGGAAACACCTGATTTATCGTGACAAACAGCTGAGTTGTGATCGCAATAACCTGATGAAAGGTGATTACTTTCCTCTTGATTCAAGTTTCTCTTGTTTATGGCTTATAATATTTTTTCTGTTTTTTCAATTTCAAGATTTTGCCCAGATTTTTTTGTTTGTTGTTTGTGTATTTTCCACATTATTCTGTCACTCCAGGAGGGTTTTGGGTAAATTGTCACATATCTGAAAGCTTCCCTCTTGTTTTCTTTGCCAGTGTTTAAAAACCTCCTTGGTGACACGATTGTGATGGATGACTTAATCTCAGCCACCAACTACAGAAAGGTGGTGAGTGATTTCAGCTGACAGGATTCTGCCATGTTAACCAGCAGGAGGACAGTTGGCCGATAAATGTATTGTCTTTTGCAGCTTGTGGAGAGGCGCATACATTGTCCCACCATATTGACCCGAACGGGGGAAAGAGTCAGTGCCAGGGGCAAATTTGGAGGTTCACAGAACAGAGCGCCACCGATTGACAAGCTGAAAGTGTTTGGAGCTCCTCTACCAGATAATTACGAAAAACTGAAGAAACAAATAGGTGACAGCTTTTCAATCATTTTTATTCATCCTGTTGTATCAAAATATTGTTTGGTTAAATTTAATATTTATTATCATCATTAATTAATCAGTAAGGAACCTGTTTGCTAATAGGATTACACACCCTTATTTCTTCCATAGTATTTAGGAATAGTAGCTGCCAGGTGTTGCTAATGCAGTCAATAATCTGGCTTCGTGACTGCATTAGCAGATTTCTCTGCATAAAATCTAGAATTAAGCACAAGGTCATAACTGAAATTTGCTAAAAACTGTGTCATAGAAAAAATGGCAGCAAATCTAAAATTAAACGGCAGACAATGAAGAAGATCTGGATTCTGCACTGGTTATAATAAGATCAAGACCTTCATATGAACATTTATTTATTCTTTTTTTTTTCCTTTATGGTAGATGTGCTTAATCGGTGCTGTGCAGCGGTGCAAGAAAAGGAAAAGGTAGAAAAAGATCTAACGGACCATTCCCCCAAATGGGTGGATGAAATGCTCCAGGCAAAAACACAGGAGCGTGCCATGACTGAGGAACTAGAAGAGATTAACAGACAACTTGGTATGTTTTCCATTTGTCTTAATTGTCTAATTTTGGAATTAATTTAGAATAATAGCTTTCTGTTTTCTCTGAAGCATCAGTACCAGTGAGAGCAGTAAAACGTGCTTCTGGAAACTCTGAGGGGTCACCTGGTGCTTCAAAACGTCAAAGGCGGAGATCCATGGACGAGCCAGGATCGTTTTCTGAAACAAACTAAAGTTTAACTTTGAATTTTGACAAAAGCATATTTTTGTTAGTATTATAGAGATGAGTTGTTAACTGTCTTCTTTATCATGTTTTGTTTTTAAAAGTCAAATGTTCAGTAAATCACCTTAAAGAGACTTCTGCCTATTATTCTAGGTTTTATACTTGTTACAATTTTCCTGATGATGTCTTACAACAGATACTGATGCATGTTTAATTTTCTGTGCCATACATTATTCCTTTTTATCTATGAAATGTCAAGGTCTGGTAGTTGAATTTTTCTTTTATATAACAATTTCATTGTTTTACTGCTTTTTTTTAGCTTTACATGATATTATAATGTTATTTCCTCACAAAAAGATGGTAAAAAGTCAAATTTATTTTAAGTCATACTTGATATATGTAACTTTTTATAACTTAAGTCAGCATGTTGAATGTGATATAAATTGACACTATGCCCCTTTCTGTGATGTTATTTAAAATTCTTGAATAATTTAGCATAAAAATTCAATACATTTGACACAAGTGGACGTTTCATTATTTGATTTAAAAAATATTTACCTAAACCTCTATCAAGTGTACTTCTTGAAGGTGATTAATTATAAATCCTAAGCCTGAATTTATTTTTTCTAATGAAATTGATCAGGACTCGGACATGTTTCAGTTGTTTTAAATCAAATAAAGTCAGTAACCACGTCTTACTAAGTGGAAAAGGGGGCGCATCTGTCCTGAAACGTCAGATCCAAGATGCTGGAAGGCAGGAGCGCGTTTGGATGAGCGCAAAGCAGAAGAAGAAGAAAAAACAATCCACAGATCTGTGACTGATTCCCAGACTGCTCGGTCACTGCCGATTATAATCCGAGGTCTTCCTGTTTGGGGTGTTTTGTGCTGATATCCTTCACCATGAAGCGGGAGGTGCATCTCTTAAACTTTCTGATAACTTTCCCTCTCATCAGTGGAACACCGTTTCATTACAACATGTTTCAGGGAAACGCGTATTCTGCCCCCGAAACGCGACAGAGAAACAAGTGAGTAGGCAGCACGTCTTTTTTTATTCACTTCCTTACATTAGTGCAAAGGACAGAATTGAACATGTTGAGCCATTTTTTGCAGGAACTGGTGCGCCTACGTTGTGCACAAGAACGTGAGCTGCGCTGTGGTTGGAGGCACGGAGAGCTTTGCGCAACCGGAGTTTTTACCGTGTCCACCGGAGCAGCCAAACTGCGTGCAACAAGTGATGTAAGTTCCCAGAACTCACGTGTTTTACCGCGCAAGTAGTTTAATAGCAGAAATATAACGAATCAGTTGGTAAACCTGTCCAGAAAACACCATCTGATCCACATCACTATATAGCTGATCCAAGCAGACATTCTTGTGATTTTTTTTTTGTATTTTTTAAATTGTCCAAGCTTTCTCAAGGTATAAATTTTTTTACAGTGTTTCTACTTGATTTTAGTTGCATATTTCTATCATTTTAACTTTCTCTCATTAAAACTCTCGGTTTAACTTTAACTTTTTTTAAAATCACAACTCACAACTGTAACACACCTCTGAGATAAGACCCATCGTTCTATGGCCAACTGCATATTTTTAATGCAAAAATATTTAGCGACCAGTTTTTAACATTTAGGATGAAAATGTCTTAACATCATCATAAATTAACATGTTTACATTTCACAGAATTTTAACAATGTTAAATCTAAACCCCTTTTTTTAAGCTGAATTTTTAGACATCTTATTACAAGGAGCCTCTAACAAAAGCAGTAGTTGTTTTTAAACACTAAGCTTGGCACACAGCGAAGATGACACATCTATCAGATCTTTTTCCCTTTACTTGTCCACTGGCTCAATGCCCTGTCATGGTTAGAGCAAAACATAAACTTATTACAAGATTGTGTAGCTGGTTAGAAGTACAGCAAAACGAAATTGGAGATAGTTTAAAATGAACTGCACAACTATATGCAGTTTATTTAGCTCTTAAGTTTTTTCATATCTTAATTCATTTCACTACATAAATAAATGTCTTTTGTATCCTTTACTGTTGTAATCAAACACTGTAAAGGATGCAATGCCTTGTTTTTTTTTTTTTACTTTTTAAAATAAAGTTTAATACATTTATATGGCGGCCTAACAAAAAGCAGTTCATAATTGTGAGGCATACATTTGTATCCATCCATTAATCTGTATTTTTGCTGCATCATCTTTTGCTGAAATTACAACAAAAGATGAAATTCCTCCCTACACGAGGAATTTATTGCAGGTTTGTGTCCAATAAAAGTGGGTGTGCACTTTGATTACACCGTTGTAAAACACAAACATTCCAGTGACTCTGTGTCTGAATGTTTAGGATTGTCGTCCTGCAGGAAGGTGAGCCTGCAAAAATCCCCTTACACTCTTTGGTTTAAGGGTATTTTTTCTGTATTTAGAGAGAATCCTGGCATTTAACTTATTATCTTATCCTTTCATTCTTTGTTTGTAGATATCAAACACATTTTAGGCCCACATACAAGATCGGCTACAAGATTGTGACAGAGCTGCAGTGGAAGTGCTGCCCGGGGTATCAGGGCTACGACTGCAAGGAGGTGAAACTTCTCCAAGCAGCCCGTTTGCCCCATACCTCTTCAAACTCTGGATATTTCCCACATCCACAAGGTCAGAAGTTAAGATTTAAAATATTTAGAATGCTTAAAAACCTTGAAATGACAGGATCCTAATTGTCTGAATGTTTTGTAGCTCCTAATCAGAGGACAGAGCAACAGAGGAACCATCCATCAACATGGGAGGGGCAGATCAGAGGTCAAACAGTTGCCATGGCACCAGAGAGCCAAGAAAGATCTCAGAGTGAGCAGCACCTGCAGGAGGAGGTGCAGCAGTTGTCCCAGATGGTTCTGGACATGCAGGCCAGAATGACGGACATGGCCTCCAACCTGAGGCTGGATTTCCAGGAGGATGCAAGTAAGATGTTGGCTACCCTGCTGAGCAACATGAGACCACCTGCCAGTGCTCGGCGGGGAGAGACGGAGAGCTTCCAGGTGCAGGACTTCTCTTTTGGTCAAGAGACCACGTCAATGGATGAGGCTATGAACAAGATAAACCAAGTCACGGATGATCTGGAGTCAAAGAGCAACATCTTGACTGACTTAGTGAGTCGAGTTGACCTTCACGACGGACAGATTCGTCTATTACTGGAGACCGGTCAGAATCCCCCATCCACAGCCCAACCTGCCCCTGCGGGCAGTGATGCTGACCTGCGAGCTTACCTGGACAGCAAGATCAATGCTCTGCGAGAAGAGTTGATGGAGGGCATGGACGTCAAAATGGCCGACTTGAAGAACTCTTGTGATTATAAAATCCTCTCGGTTCAGGAACAGTGTGAAGGACAGGAGACCAGCTACTTCAGCCTGACCGAGCTCATGGAGTCAAAGGAAGAAGACCTCCGCAACGAGATCCAGGACCTTAAAACAAAACTATCTGATTTACAGAAGGCACAACCAGGGGATTCTTACTCTGTTCTGCTTCAGCTGCAAAACCTTGAAGACCGTCTGAACTCAACTCATAGTAGTTTGGTGGCGCAGTGCGTCTCCGCAAGAGAGGATCTTCGGAAGGACCAGGAAGAGGCTGTCGAAGACTTGAAGAAGACGTTGGACAACAAGCTGGCATCCATTCAGGACCAACTCATGAACCAACTGGCAGGATCAAACACCAGCTTGACGCTTAGGAGTCCAAATGCTCTGCTGAAAGACATTAACTCTCTAAAAGATTCAGTTAATAATCTGGAGCTTAAAGTCAACAATCTGGACCGTTCCTGCTCAGGAGAATGCAAAGCTAATTTAACTGCTCTAGAAAACCTTCAGAAAGACTTTCAGAGCTATAAATCTGCTGTAGATGACATCAAGACACATCTGAATGTGCAAACGAGGGACGTTGAATTCATGAAGGATCAACTCGTCAGCATCAACAACAGCATTGAGAGCAACGACTTATTAAGTGACCGTCTGGACAGAGTAGAAGACTCAGGGTTAGGCGAAGCGGAGCAGCAGAATCTGAGCTCCTCCTGGAGTCTAGCAAAAGACAGAGCCATGCAGGAGGCAGATGACCTTTTGGAGCTTCACCGGGAGCAACAGCACGAGCTGAGACGGCGTTTGGACGAGCTGAGCAGGGAGGTGAAAGCTGAGAACGACAGATGCAGAGAAACGACCCACGACATGGGGGAGGAACTCGCCAGCATGGACAGCCGGATTGTTAATGTTGAGGCTCTGTGCAGCAAGCTGGACCCCATCTCCATCAGCCTGCTGAGGATCAAAGAAGGCCTGAACAGGCACATCACTGGGCTGTGGAGCTGCGTGGACCAGCTGAACGGCACGGTCCAAACTCATGCTCAGGATATCGAAGGACTGAGGGGACGGTGCCAGACGCTTCAAAATCAAATCCTGAACATGGCTAAAGACATTCCCACCGTAACCTATGGCTCTCCTGGGAAGGAAGGTAAGCTGCCTGTCCTGCAAATCAGACAGGAAGTGACAGATTTGTGCAGACAAGATAGGGAGCAATGTCTCTGTAAAGCTTTCACATGATGCATGAGTAACATCAATATATATTAATTGTCATATCAGTCTCATTAAACAAAATGTATAATTTTTCTCAGTTTTAGGTCTTTAAAAGTTTAGAAAATAAAGTTTAAAAGACTTCTTAAGAGGTCTGGAGGTCTGGTGTCAGAAAATAACCTGATAACAGGACAAGAAGGAGTAACACCTGGGTGGTCCAGACGCTGTAACTTTTTCAGAACCAGCTTCTTCTCTGGGTTCTAGTAGAAATTTGTGAAATTAAAAATAATTGAGTTCAATTTAATTTTGCCTGAAGACATTTATCTACAGTCAGAACAGTGAAGTGTCTACATCTTTGGATGAATAAGTATCTTCAAGGTTCTTTTTGGTTCACGTCTGATTCTGAATGCCTTACATGTTATTGCTTTGAGGCATGAACGATTGACATAGCTACCACATTTAAGGAAATTAATCTGTGGAAACAAAATATATTTATATTTTTTGATATTTCTTTAAAGTTCATTATATTCATTATGTTTTAAAAATGCACTGAATGACTAATGCTTTTGTAAACCAGTTAGCTGAGCTGCTAACTCCTTCATGACATGCTGACTGTGCTGCCGGAGAGTCTCCACTACTGGCCTGTGTTTCAGAGTGTGAGCAAAGGAGGGGAAGGTTGAATATTCTTTAAGCTATGTTCTCATTTAAGGCAGGCAAGCTTGATTGAAGACACATGCCTGGTTTAACAGACCCCATGTTGTGTTGAGCAACACTTTGGCATCAAGAAGTACGGCTAACCAGACTCTGTTTTGCATCCAGGAGTCCATTTAACGGGTGTGCGTTTGTCTATGTAGAGTTGCATTTTTATGGCTGCAATGTTTTGAAGATCATTGTGGAAAAACAAACAAAGAAAAAAACAATTTAGCAATTAACTGAGAAAAAAAATCGCATTGCTTTTTTTTAAACATTAGCTCTGCCATAACTTTGATTGATCCTTCTATTATGTTAATTAGCCATGTCCTCACTTCTATTCTTGCATTTTTTTTAATTCCAAACCTCAATGAAGCTATTTTTAAAGGTGTTAGTCTTCTGGCTAAATGACAACACTGATGCTTTTTACTGCTTTTGGAAGTTGCAGCACAGAGCTATAAAGTGTCACCATTTGGTTTAGCTCGTTCTCGGAGCGAGTCAATAAATCTTGCACTTTGCCCATTTTTTGATGTGCTAAATGCTGTTAGCAAGACAGGTAGCTGAAAAGTATCTATTTACATTCCAAGTTCAAACACTGACGTTCACATATGAAGCTTTTGTAGTGACTCTGGTTAAGTGATGCAAACTATTATAAGTGTATATAAGTTGTGTATGCCTCCAGCTATGACTATGTTTTACATTTGAGGCAGTCGGACAGTTTGAAGTCCCTTGAAGGATGTTCTGTTGGATTTTGCTGACTTGAGACACAAGAGCAGCTTCTGCAAATGACTGCAAATAATCACAAGAAATAGGGAAGCCATTACCTGGAAAGCTAAAGTCTCTGGGCTTCATTGGCCTAATCAAAAACAATCCACCATACAAGCAGCTCTGTCATAACTCATGCCTCCTTCTGTGTTTGATCAGTAAACTACATTTTTCAACATATATTAGGAATGCCTGAAAGACATGCTACAAAGCTATGCAAATTTTGAAATTAGCCATTTCAAATTTCCTCTGAGAGTATGGCACGTTCAAAGTTCAAAGTTTTTTTTACAATTTTTTAAAAATCTCTTGCATGCTGCAAAAAATAGTGGAATGGTTTTAAAGTATACTTACGTGTTAGAGTGGCCCAGTCAAAGTCTTTATCTAAGATCAGTTGACAATTCTTACGAGAACTTAAAAAGTCCTGTTCACAAAGTCATGGGAACAGGACTTTTCTGATGGCAGATGTGGGACGAATGCTTGTGTACGGCATTGCATGTGTTAACTACGCGTCTCTGTAGTGCTATCAAACTCCTACCTTACACGTTTTTATAGTCCATCGTCGAGTTTGACTCATGACAGGATAATTTGCCAATTTAGCTGTTGCTGTCCCACCCGAATGACGTACTCTGCTGCACGGTCAGTCAACAAGCCTCAGCATCCATGTTTCCTTTTTCAGTCCGTCATTCATTTCATTCTTTAGTAATGCTTGGCTTTCCTTACCGGGAGCATGTTTTTGCACCAACAGATTTTCATACTTCAGCATGTTTCTGATGTGAATCCACACATTGACGGCACCTTTGAGACCGAGCTGGACTCCTACCGTTGTGAGTGCAGACCTGGAGCTTTTCCACGCTGTTGTGGTGCCAGGGCTCTTCCTTTGGGAGCAGCTCCATCCCAGAGCTGTTTTATTGGTCCAGGTAGTTTAGCATGTAGTCCAGTTTGGAATAACTTGAGAGGGTGGTCTTTGTTTAGTTGAATGTGGAGGTTTCTACAAGATTTCTGTGAAAATTACACCTTGAGATGTATTTTTTCCACTATTTTGCCAGAAAAATTATTGTACAGTGACACAGACATTTTGTTACTCCACCCTGTGGCTTTTTTGCAATTATGTCATTTAACAGTTTTTCCTATTTGAGACATATTTTAGCTTAGAGATCTGCTCTCTTGTCTCCTACTAGCAGCTACTCTCTGTTGATCTCATTTATCTCATGTTGAGCTTATCTGAAGAGGCTGGAAAAGGTTCCTCTGTCACACAGTCTTCTTCACACACCTCAACATGGATTCTCTCTAATGGACAACGTTTCATTTCAAAGCCAATGGCTTTAGTGTGTGCAAGTGCTAATGGATGAACATTTACATTGGCATCTCTTCTACTGATACGGTTAGGTTTCCTTCATTCCCTTTAGTCAAATTCTGTAAAGTTTTTAAATCTCTGTGGTGAGTTCGCTGTCTGTCTGAGAAAAGAAAAAAAGTGAAATGTGTTCCCAGAGGCCCGTCACTATGTTTACCAATGATGTCACACCGTTGTTAATCTTTATCAAGACGACTGAAAGCAGTTGGGATTTTTCTTGCATTCAGCGCTGTAACTGGGTCATTCTTTGAAATATTTATGATTGCTTGAAAAGTCATGAAAAGAATACAGTTAATTCAGGAAATATTTAAACGCTGGTATATTTTGTTGCACTGGCTGCTTGTGAAAACATAATCCAGTTAGCTTGACAAGGGCAGCAGCATTTTTGGGTCAGATTTACTTGGTAAATATATGGTTACTGACTGTCCTGAATTAGCCATCATTGTTTGTTTTTAATACTTTGCTCAGAATCATTTCCAGAAGATGGCTTTGCTCTTTGGTCATGCTTTGACTTTTCCACAGCTGTCTTCAGTTTTGGCTTGTCAAAGAGCTTTCTGCCTTTAGGCTTTGCTTTATGTGTAAAATCTAGTCCAATCGAACGGAGATCACAGAAATCTGCTATCTACTTACTTCAGAAACAAGAATCCGGGCCTCGGAGTGGGTTAACTTTATCTGATTTTAGTTTGTTTGTTCAGTTTTAGGTTGGAGTAATCCGTCTTCTCAGTTGTAGTTCGAGTAAGAGGTGTACATGGCCTCATCAGGGGGAGAAATTTCAGCATAAATCTGACATTTTAATGTTGCATTTCGAATAGTTCATGTCATGCACAGGCTCCTGCCATGATTATGGCTGGATATTTCACTACACATCTCATCAGAAGAGCAGTAAAACACATAAAATCTTAATGCTAGTTTTTATTTAAAGATGTTCGTTTCGTTCGGTCGACTACCTTCACCAGAACCACTACCAGGTAAACAGACCCATGTCATGTTGCTGCTTGGCAGCTGATGCAATATTTTTTTACCTTTGAAAGCCTTAACCCGGTTTCTTTAAATGCACGTCTTGTAATTTAAAGTGAAACGTCTCAATCTTCGTCTCATCTTGTCATGGAGTGCTTCTCCAGATGGTATTTGGTTTGCTCATATGATGCAGTTAAACGTTTTCTGTTGTTAAATTGGCTTAGCAGGTTCTGGTTCATGGTAGGTTTGGTACTTATTGACTCCTTTGTTGTTCCTGAACATCTTGAGCAATGTCCTCTGGTTCAGTCGGTGAAACAGTAGGAACATTTTGTCCAACAGGATAATGGTCCCAAATTTATAAAATATGTTTTAAGGATGGATGAAGCAAGGTAACATTAGGTTGCTGGTTCTGACTCTAATCTGATTGATAATTGGTGGATTCCTCCTCAATTGCAAACGCTTGTGGTTTCTCTGATCTTGGTAGGGTTGCAGTTCTTTTTCTCTTTCCTTTTTTGTGCTCTTTGTAAGATGTTCAAAGTGTTGGATACTATTTTTATAGTCAATCCCTGCTTTACACTGTTGTGTTCCTGAATCTTCATGAGACATTTTGGTCACTAGAATTCTCCATCCAAACTCTGAGGTCCTCAGAGCACCTGTATCGTTCACCATTATACAGTAATTCATCTATAACATCCTAAAACACATTCTAGTATGTGGTTGCAATAGAAATGTGGTAACAGAAAAGGGCAAAGAGGGTGGATACCTCTGCAGGACACTGCACTTGCAACAATCTGATTTTGAGGTCAGAGTTGGTGAGAAACTTTCCCAACTTTAACTCAGACTTCATGGGGAGTCCCAGTTCAATTTCCGACTTGAAACCTGGAATTTACGACTTTTTGAATTAACTGTGATAATTCATTGCCAGTCAGAAAAGCTCCAGGCTCGCTTTCACAACATGCTTTGCTTCATTTTCCATGTGCACTTCAGTTATTCCCTCTCCCTATAAGCACCACCCAGCACCCATTGACTTTATAGATAAAGATGGTCTTGCATAGAAATGTACTGCAAACAAATTCCCACTTTGCTTTGTTTTTGAAAGTTGCATGAAAGTCTCCTGGCTCCTTCAGATGTACTGAGACAGTCCCTCTGTTTGTGTTTTTGGAGCAGGCCTATAATGGCAGTGATGTGGAAATCTTTACGGGAACCTTTACAGATAAGGGAGTAATGCTCTTTTACTTCTGACGTATTTAGACTCTTAGGCCTGTGACTTGTGTGAGATTAGATGACAAACCTTCCCCACGGGTCAAACGTAATGACCTCGCAAACATATACGACGGTTTCTGGCTGAGGGCATCCAGGAACAGCAAAGTCTTCAGCTTTTGTTTTCTGTTACTCTGCATTTAGATCCCGATTTTTTATTTTATTTTTCAGACTGTTTGTGACGGGGCTGATAAATATATTGCCATTCTCACTCCTCTTTTCTCCAGAGATTTGCTCTGGCCACTAAACACAGAGGTTGCATCCGTGGATTCCTAAATCAAAGCTTTACGACCCCAGTGTGTTCTGGTGACTCATAAAGTCAATATGCAGCCTCGCACTCATTATTAAAAAGTGATTTATAAAGTAGAATGTGTCTGTTTTTGCGACACAGGAGGCTGCTGTAATCATAAACTGCTGGCTGGTAAATCACTAACAACACAGCGAGGATTTCCCTTCTCTGATCCGGTTAGAGAAACACACACATTTAGGTCCAGCTGTATTTGTTTACAGCTCACCTCTTTTATCCAGAACTCTGCCATGCAGATACACATCCTGTCGTTGGCTCTTTTATCTCTGTGGCAGCAGCTCGGAAATCACTTTTGAATTTCTTAGATCAAAGCGGACGACATACCTTACTTTATATGAGCAGCAACACGGCCAGCACACTGGCAGGCTTTACCTCCTGTGCTGTTTTTACTGTGAGATGCTAGTCTGCCAGCTTTTGTTGCGTTTAACAGGCAGACGTTTCTGAAGTGACCCTTTTCCCCAGGGACTGAACATGTGGCAGCTCCTCACTGCGGTGCTGGTCTGTCTTTTTTGTGCAAAATTATGCATGTGTGAAGGGGAGTGGGATACAAAGGCAAAAAGCCTTTAGACTTTTTACTTTTGCATAAATGTTTAAAAGTAAACATTTCCATGCTTTTTTTTAAACATAAGCTTGTAAACATAAGAGACTAAATGCACATCCGTGAGGTACACCACAATTATTTGAGACACTAATAGGATGGCTTTGTGGAACTGGAGTGTAAGTAAAAATAAAATGCTACGTATGAAGATGTCCACAAGTCGGGCTACCAGATACAGTGAATCTTTTGTCATCTTCTTATAATAACTTATATCCATGAATTCCCTAAGAAAAACGTACTACTATGGACTCACTGTTTCAAATCTGTCACGCACAGCTGTGATTATCCAAGACTGGCAACGGGCCCCATTAACACCTTTACGTCAAATGATTATTTTGGCCTGTTATTATGAACTTGAAGGGAGAAAATAACAGTTATCTATCCTTTAACTCATCAGCTGTAAAATACGGCGTTCTGGGGTAAAGTTGCTGGGAGGAGTCTTTGAATTTACCAATGAAACTTTCCCTCTGTTACTGGAACGACCTGGTCTAGAATGCAGCTTTATTATTATTTATTATTGTACCACAAACTAAAAACAGAGAAAAATTTCTGCATAAGCAATTAATGAGTCTTTTAGACATGCATGTGTCATGGTTAGTTAAAATAACTAAGGGAAAAAAAGAAGGAAATGAACAGAAAAAATACCAATCAATCCTACTAGAAAAATACACACCATACAGTGAATATATTATTATAGTAATGAACCCAATAACATTATATTTAAGGAACTCTTTAGTAATATCCATGAATGGATACCATGTAGGAAGTACTTTGGTGCGTCTTTACTCTGTTTTCTCAAATCCCCCGTCGGTTGTGACAGAAGGACACCAGGTTCTGGTTCTGCTGGAAGTTTCTTCTTGTTTAAACGGTGTTTCCCATTATACTGAAACTGCAGTGACTTATAGAAAACTTTAAAACCAATTTGAATCATCAACAGAACTTGGCTGCATTGTTCTATAACTAGGATAAATTTGACTTGCAATAATTAAAGTAATTGGGTTGGTGTCATCTATTTTTTGGTGCCTTGAGGTGGCATCTATTGTGAATTAACACTATCTTAACAAACCGAATTGAATTAAATTGAACTCAGATTAGATTTTTTTGCCCAGTCTTTATTGTTGAATCGTGAATTCTGACATTAACCGAGGCAAGACCTCCACTGTCAAAACCTAAAACCCACTGGACTGTCAATCCTCTCATCTGTTATATAAGATTTAAAATCACGTAAATCAAAGTCTTGGTGACTGTAAAACCCCCGTCACACTATTACATATCAGCCTTTTGCTTTAATGGTAGTGGGAAACATGATGCCATTCAAAAGTAACCACCTTCCTGCTCATTCAACACTGCAGCATAAACAGTTTGATCACCAGATAAACCAGGTTATTACAGACTTTTCAGACACACATGCAGCACTACTAGAAAAATAAAACTGAGACTGAAGCGTTGCAGCCAGCATTTATTAATAACATCACGCAAATCTATGCAGACAGACTTCTTATTAAGTCATACTTGGCTGCTCTGATGTGTGTAGAGCTGAATATAAAGCACTTGGATGGTAATGCATAAAATGGTCATTTATTTCTAGAGTCTTTCCTAAAAGAAACTTGGGATAGCTTTGAAATATGCTTGTACAGACACACTTTGTGTTCAACTTTGAAATCGACCTCTGAACAATAATCTAAATTATTGTTACCAGCTTATGTGGCATGTAATGGCTATAAAGTTTTACCACAGCTAATCCAGGCGCTCAGTTATTTTGAGGGGTAGGATTAAGGCGATGAGAGCTCTCCTTCTTAGAATGTGAGAATAAACAATTTTCAGCTGAAAACGTCCAGCTGCCTTCTTTCTCAACACTCGGGATTTATTGTAGATTTTATTTGATGATTATTTGCTTTTGGAGACAGCCAAGATAGGCTGGGTTGAGCTATGCTTCAGGGAGTTTGCAGCATTATGCCATTACAATAAAATGTGCTCTTGGAAAGACTAGCATTAGCAGCGATTATGACCTGGTGGCTTCGATCACTTGGACAGGTGTTGGTAAGCCTTTAGATGAACCATGTGGCGCAATCTAGTAACGTTCACTATGTCTGTTTCATGTTGAGCATCACAACGAATCCAAGTCACGTTTTGAAATGTCTTGGCAGATAAAGATTGGATAGACCTACATTTTGGTGGAAACATTAATTAAATATATTTGGAAACCGTACAATCAACTGGTTCATTTTCCTTAAAGAGGACATTCGATAAGTCAAATGCAACACAAAGTGGCTTCCAAATGTTAAACGATCATTGTAAAAACTACTAATAGTAAATAAAGTGATGTAAAATAATACATATACTTTAACAGAAAACACACATTCCTAACATTAGAGGCAGAAAAGTGGTATAAAAATATGAAATTCTAAAACAGTTTGCAATAAACAAAGATGAGACACAAATTTACATTTCATTCATGATCAAATCTAAACCTGTAAACTGCATTAAAATCAATTTCAACAGAAAAATGTCATATTTGTTGAATGGTTTTGAAATAAGAACAATAGACAAACCTACTTGCACAACTTTGAGAAAGAGTCCAAATAAATGGAATATTCAAATATATAGAAAATATTCTCAGGGCAAACTAAAAGTCAGTCTGGAAAGAAATGTTTTGGCTATTTTATTTGATCTTTTTATCTCTTTACATATTGTTATGTAAAATATGATTATATATTTCAGAATGAAAATAGTTTTATTCAGAGAAGAGTCTTTGAAGGTTTAAACAATTCACAAAAGGCCTGTTTGAAAAAACTTTTTTCGTCTACATAAATCATCTTCAGAAAATTGGCTTCAAATTATTTTGACATGAAAAAAAGATGTACCAAGGCAAGAATGTTTTGCATGTCAGATGTATTCCACATGTCCAAGTTTAAGCTATGAAAGAAGTGCAGAAAAATGTCATATTTGTTGAATATTTACAAAAAATAACAATGCCTACAACCACCTGCAGTCAATTACAGTCTTTTTTTTAACACTTCAAAGAAACTCTAAAAAGAATTAGACTTAAATAACCCATGCAGTGGAAAGTGTATTTAGCTAGAACAGTTTTACAGCCTGGTACAGTTGAATCCAGGTGGAGTGTAAAGTCTGACCTGCGGTCTTAACACATGTCTCTGTTCTGTTCAGGTGCCAGCGTCGGACCGGTGGACCGAGGATCCCCCCGGGTTTCAGCTGAGAGTTTTCGAGTGTCCGCTGTCCCTGCGGAGCCGTCCCTTCAGCATCTACCTGTGATGGAGACCGGAGAGGCCGGCCCGCCGGGAGGAATGACCAAAGGGACGGACCTCAGCATGATGACTGTTCAGGGGTTTGCTGGAGCTCCAGGTGATGCACATTCAAATAAAATTTCTCTGCATGTTTTCTTCTTATATTATTTCATTTCTCTCATTGTTTTTTTTTTTACCCAAAGCTACCTCAACTGACTCCTTAAAAACCAGAATACCTCTAAACTCAGGTACTTTTCACTCTGTTTCGTGATGCGTCAGAATTGAGTTTCTATGGTGCAAATAATTGATTTTATCAACAGACGTGAGTGTGCCTCCAAGATCTCCAAAGCAGAAAACCAGCACAGCTTCAGGTTAGAGTTATTAACCATTTAGGAACCTGAATCTGTTAGGATTATGGCTACTCATGTCAAATGTTTCTCCGTCCTGGTCTCCAGGTGAGAAAGTGTCCTTCTCGGCTGGTTTGACTCGCTCAACATTCCAAGAAGAAGCCGGAATAATCCGATTCAACAAGGTGCTGGTCAACGATGGAGGACATTATGACCCTCATACAGGTAGCCTAACACGAACTCTTGAAAAGTCATTTGGAGGGGGAAAGAGCGCAGACCTGCAGGAAGGACATAAATTAGATTCTGTTTGCTGCTTGTGCCCCTTTTCTAATGTCACCCTGAGAAATTTCCTCTATCAAAAACTGATAGTGACCGAATCCTTCAGGATTTGTGGGATTTTCCATACTTATTCACAGTATGGCACAGAAATACATGTGTAGATTCACATTTAGAAAGACAAGGAGGCATTCAAACAACTAAAGGAGGTTTAGAAAATTTGTTTGCTGAGATTTACGGATCTCAGCCTTAAAAACTGCAAACCTACATGAACGGCTGCATCCTGGAGATTCTCTACATTCACTTGCCAGATCAAATTAGCAGCACTGACCTTTGCACAACAACATACAAACCGTCTGCCTATAGGAGAGCATATTCTCATAAGATACTGGCTGTAGATCAGCTGTACACAAGCCCACTAATGACATCAGCAGGAGACCTTTGACCTGGACCTCTCAGGGAAAGAGGAAGGAATCGAAACATCTGGAGAAGACATTTAGAAGCAGCCTGAAGAGGTCAGGTTGCACTTGGAACCAAATGGAGGAGAGGCTGCATTTAGTTATTATATATTATCAATGACCTTTGCCCCCAGAGGGATTGAGTGTTGTAGGTATTTACAATGTGATTATGACGACATTGCTGTCTTGTTTTTTTTATTAGGGTAAAAGTGCAGAAAGTTACTTTTTGTTCTTGTATCCATCTTGTTTTTCGGCTTGGCTGTCAGTTGCATAAATTGGTGACTTTGATGATGATGTGGAGAATTTTATGACTTCATTTTTATGAGTCGAGTCATTTTTTTCCTTCTCCCTCCGGTGACGGTTCCTTGCTGTTCAAAGGCCAGAAGCAAGCAAGCAAGTCAGGGTGTGTCCTGCGAAACTGAATCCTAATCTTTTGATAAATGTGGTTCATTTATTAAAAAGGTGGCTTACGTGAGTTTCACATTGAGCCAGGTTTTTTTTTAATAGTTTTTATGCCTTTTAAAGGAAACCATCAATTGAAATCAGCTTTTTGTTATTTACAGAGGCCCACTTGTATTCACAGGGGTTATAATGGACCACACATATCTATGAATAGCTAATATCTGGAAATACTTAAGATTCCCTCCAATAATAGTTCAAACACATAATATACCTTAATATGTATTAATCCACATAGTGGAACCATCGTGGCACAACCACAGAAGTTAATATCTACAATCTTCCTTATCTTTGCTCTTGTAGGTACAACCGGGAAAAATTAAAGTCTCAGTTCATTGTCCCTATATTTCTGCTTCCTGAGCTACAGGTTTTTTTTTCTTCTTCTTTTTGTCTTCTTTTAAATCTGCCAAGAAATGAGAAACAGAAGCCCTCACATGTGGGATAAACAGAGGGGTATGGTTGAGGAGAGAAGCAGGGGAAAGGAAGATGGGTGACGCAGGACTTCCAGTAAGAGCTCTAAGCCACTGGAAGCCTCTGTGTCTAGAGACAACATGGTGGCAGTAATCTTTCTTTTCCCTTAGCAGAGCATAAAGATAACTGGAAGGCAGCAGCTGAGATATTGAATAGTGTAGTTATCCTCTGCCAAAATTTCTGCAAATAGGTGGCTTTTTTTGCACATAATTTATTTTTCTGAAAAGAAAAATCTGTGAAGAGGTGGATCCATGAATACTGAACCATGAATAGACTCCAGTTATCTTATTCTGATTTTAAACTTTGATAGACATTTAAATGAGACAAAAAAACAGCAGAAAACCTGTAGAATTTTGGAAGCCAACAAATTTGCTTGAACCACTGAGGAGCAACACTGCCTCTATTCTGGACATGTTTCCTTGGTTGAGCAACACTAACACACATTCTCTCTTTTGGCTTTTAAAAAATCCCAGAGGTTTTGTGATGTCTTTCACAACAATCAGTGCCCACAGATCTTCTCTCTCTGTATCCCAGGCATCTTCACCGCTCCCACCGACGGTCGCTACCTGGTGACGGCCGTCCTCGTCGCCCAGAGAGGCGAGAAGGTCGAGGCCGTGCTGTCAGTGTCCAACAGCATCATCCAGATGCTGGATTCGGCAGGCCTCTCCTCTGAGGTCACTGCACCGCCGTTGCCAGAGCAATGCAGCTGCGGCGCCTCGACCTCGCTGAATCTGGTTGTTTCGATGAAGCAAGGAGACCGAATGGGACTCATGTTGACTGCTGGGAAACTCGCCACCTCCGCCTCCCCGGAGATCCTGTCATCTTTTAGTGCTGTGCTTCTGTACGGCAGCCCGACTAAACGGTAGCTGCTCCGACTCTTTGTTACGCAAACAACTGAGACGGAGCGTTTTCACCTGGTTGGGTTAAATTATCACAACATGGCAACACTCTATTTAAGACAAGTGAATGAGACGGTCTGCATTATGAGGACTAATATATAGTTTTTATGTTTTGTTTTGCTTTCGTGGCTCAAAAGAATTGAAACGCACACATCTTGTCAGAGGCATAAACAACCTTTGTAGTTTTTTAATGCAGTCTTTTTAATATTTCTTTTTTAAGACATGTTTTCACAATTTAATAAAACAACAGCACAGGAATGTGATGTGATGTGATGTATACTACTTGTTCATATATTTGAACAAAGGCATAATTTTTTGTGTGTGCTTTTCTAGCAACAAATAATAGATACCTGCAAGTTGATCTGAGCAATCTATGATCTGCAATAACTAAAGTTCTTCATTGGTTAGCAAAAGTAAAGTTTCATAGCACTAATATAAATTAAAGTGTGGTCTCTTCACACAAAGCTTGTCACTTTCACAGAAAGAACGCTGTAAATTGTGGATATTTGCTACTAAGAACACAAACTTCTGGAGAAAAAAATTCAACATTCATTAAAAATGAACAGTGAACCCTGAGTCTAAGTATGGATTTACAGAAATGCTTATCGAGCAGCAGCAGGATCTACATTCGTTTGTTTGAACCGAGACACGTTAATGCAATTTGAATCAAATCACAACATGTTGTTCCTTGTCAGCGTTTCAGTTCAAAGTAAATACAAAGTAAATAACATGTAAGGCCTTAAAGGGACAGCGACACACCAACTCTAAGACGTGTTTGGGCTACAAGTCACAGAAACTGCAACAAAAACAAAATGTTTATGTGCACACAAATATTTTGTTCTTGCATGAGAAGAAAATTGTTGAGCAACTGTAGAAAAAGTGTTAGTTTTTTGTTAGCAGTTTGTGATCCTAATTACAGAAAAAAGGCTAATCTGTATGTAGCCTTTTGAGTCTAAGAGAAAATTTTAGCACCAGCCAATGAGAAGAGATTGTTTGGAGAACAAAAGGCAATTTTTCAGTGCATTTGGTTGGAAAGAGAAAATGTGATCCTTAAAATAATAAGCTGATCTTGTGAAAATTTTCAACCCAAAAAGCTTTTGTATGAAAAGCGGTAACAGCTGTGGGACTGTTAACTGGAATCCATTTGTTCATCCATTAAAGTGCATAAAGCGTCACATATGTCGGACAGTTAAACATGCAGAAGAACTGTTATTTCCTGAAGACTCTAAATGCAACAAAATAAGCAGTCTTCTGATTGATCAGTGCGGACACTGTTCAATCAGTTGAACCTTTTAAGATTGTGTCCAAATTTGCACTTGGCAAGCTTTGGTTTCACATGCAGATTAATCTTTTACAGTCTTGTACACCTGCACAAACATTTCACTGAGAGACATTTTACTTGAGGATAAAAGCTTGATTTTTAAGTACAAAATATTGCCTTTAAAGTTTTTTTTTGTGCAATCTAAAAGTGCAAATATGCTCTGTGCAGTTTACGCATTAACTACTACAGACAGCAGAAACAACTGCTTCATTTAAAAATAAAGGAGTACATAAATATATCCCTGACATTTACCCTACATCATAAAATATTTAAGATGCTACTTTAGCAGCCGTTAAATTTAAGATTTAAATCGGAGCGTCTCTGAAGTCACAGCAGCTCCTCGAAGCAAACCTCTGCGATCGGCTGCCTCCAGTAACAGAAGGAGCTGAAGTCCGGACAGCTGAAGGTGGCGCAGTGCTGAGTGCTTCGCAGCGGGAAAACGTGCTCCACCAGCTCACTCAGCCGGCTGTAGCTGCCAAGTTACAAACAAGCATCACAAGAGAAAATATTAAAACATCTGTACGGGAGGAACAGCTGACAGAAAGTGATCTGTCGCTACTTACGATGTTTTATTGCCTTTGGATTGCTCAAGGATCAGCTCCCCCTTAGGATTTACTGTGAATATCCGACACGCAGGCACACCCACTTGTTTGTAGGCAAACACATCCTGATGAGGAAAGGAACACAAAAGCAAACGGATGATTTTATACAGATAAAAAAAAGCTAATAGTGCAGGAGAAGAAGTATTTCTACTCACGTTCTCCCTGTTTCCAAAGGCAGCATAGAAAGGCTGAGTGTTTGGGTGGAACAGGTTCTTGATGTCTGTGAGGCATTCGATCTTGAACTTCTCGGGCTTTTTCTCGATGACCTCTCTTAAAGGAAAAATGTAGCATAAATTAATCCTCTAACACACTGCAGCTGATTCTCAAAGCGCATAATGCATCTCAAAAACAGGAATAAATGCACAGATCTCCATTTTCAAGCTCCAGTTGTAATTTCACTAATTATTTCTAATTTTTTCGCTTTCATTGTGATTTTTTTTCCCAGTAGATGATAAAAGTCTGATCAGATAAAAGCCAGAGGATTCCTCACCTGTGGAAGGCAGAGAAGAGGCTGCTTGGTGAAAGCATGAGAGGTCCCTGGGGAAGAAGCGTGCCGCTGTCGTTCACCCAGTGCAGATACCCGCGGGTCATGTCAGCCATGCCGATGGCTCGGGCCGAGCAGTACAGGAACCTGTAGCCGTTCCTGCAACAGTCAGATGTTTGCTGGCTGAGCTGTTTTAGTTTAACGTTTCCTGATGTGATAATGGGGGGCAGACAACGGGTCTTACTCATGCACCGAGTTGTAAAGTTTTGCAATTCCCCGATGAGTCCAGTCTTTGCCAAGCTGAGGCAGAATCTGACCAAAAACATCAGATCTGCAAAGAAATGTGCGAGTACAAAGTTTTCTTGCTTGTTTTCTTAATCAAAAGAGGAAACAATTAAACTATTTTGGGAAGCAGACTGAGTTTTCTTGTCAGTGTAATAAGAATTTTAGGAGGAATTGGATCGATTGCTCAGCAGATGACTGGAACCGGCCTATTCTCAGGTACAAGTGGATCCAAAGATCTAATTTATTCTGAGCGGTGAAGAAGGCTTGAAATGAAAAATGTCGGCTGATAATCAGAACATGAGAATTGAAATTTGATCGACTGGCTGTTTTACAATCAGTGAACTCACCAAATCTAAGCAACACCAATCTGATTTGCATTATTATTATTAGTTGTTACATGAACAAGTTGGTGAGGGCAATTAAATTGACCCACCAAAAAGTAAATATAATAATAAACTTTGCAAATATGAGTTTGATCAGCTGAAGGCTTCATGTTCAGTAGCGTGTTTTACATTTATGTTCTCAGAGAAAAGTGTGGATATTTTCCATACTTGGTGATGGTGCCGTCGATGTCCGAGATGATGACCTTGTCGTCCCAGTTCCACAGGTAGATGGTTCCTTCGCAGCGACAGGTTCCCTGGTACTGAGTGGTTATGCTGAACGTGACGTCGTTTGGCCCGTCCCTCAGCTTCAGGCTGGCCTGCAAAAGGTAAACAGTTCAGAAGCTGAAATACACCAAATAAATTAGAATATTACTGAGTGGAACACATGATGTAGATTGGTTTCACATGGAGTGATGCTATCAATAATGCACATTCTAATTTTGTTTGCTGAAGATATGAAAATCCAATAAAACTGTAAGCTTCCTCTACAGGCTTTCCAGTTTACTTTGAAGGTAGCTGGTGAGAGTGAAGTACAGATTCTTAAAAAGCACCAAGCAATAAATATCCTGGTGATTTGGTTGCTGTGTGTTGATTTTCACTTGCAAGAAAAACATTTTTAACCTCCAGGATGCTTCCAAAATGTACTTGAAACCTGATTTTTCTTTAATTTCAAAATGCTGAATTGCTGTTTTTCCATAAAACACATATTCTGATGAAAAATGTAAGGATTTTATTATTGTTTGACACACAAGTTAAACCTTTTTTCACCCTGTTTCTGTCTAAACCACACAGCTCACACTGGTGAACTTACGATCTGATCAGACGACAGACGGAGGGATTTTCTGTAAGAGTGACATGTAGTCGCTCCTTCACTCTGCACGCGCTCAGTGGGTTTCATGGATGGTCCTCCATTCAACTCTTTGGTCTCTTCATCACTGGACCACTCTGAAGCTTTCTGCCTGCAGGAGAGAGATGGTGAGCAGGTCTGCTGACAAGCTGACACACACACACATACGTACGCACGCCCGCACGCTCACACACACACACACGCACATCATCATCATGGGTATGAAAGTCGTATCAAATTAAAAGATTAAAAGAATTATTTGAACTTTTCTTTTTCAGAGAAAACCTAAGAATTGGCAAGAAGCGATACCTAATACAGCCACCAGAGGGCGGCATATCTACTCATCTACCTTTACTGCACTTCATATCCTCTACTTACCACTGCAGACATGCATGCTGATTACCTTTCAAATTGACAAATAGAACAACTTTTTCTGATAATTATGAAGCGTGTGAGTTGAATCATCTACCCTTCATATATTTTTTGTGTCTCTGCTTCTTAATGCAGAGACACTTAATTTATAAGTCACAAGACTTCAGCACTGACTAATATGCTAATCCCTCCTGTGTGGGACTTGTTTACCCAACACGACTCGTGTTGACATGTGTTGTATTGTTAGGACTCTGAATGCGGCTGACTCACTGGGTATCTGGGGCCTGGTGGAGGGCAGGGCTCTCTCTGCTCACAGACTCCTGTCTCTCCAACTTGCTCTCAGTTGACAACTAAGAACACGAAGAGGAGGAAGAGAGACGATACAGAGAGCTTACCTAACAAGAAAATGCCTTTACATAATGATGCAAATCTAAGATAACGAGATTGCTGAGGCTTTTGGGCAATATGTTGCTCATTTGCAATGCAAACTGGAACTCCAGCGCCCTCCACATTTGTGAGTCATAAGGTTCCGCAACCAATAGTTCCCACCTGCTTTGTGCTGCTCTTCCTCCAGAACCACCACCGTCCAGACTTTTTGGGCATTTTCTCCTTCACCCAGGCCTCTTCTGTTGTCTGAAATTCAAATAACTCAAATATGAGAAAGAATTATTCAAGCAACTCGAGAAAAACACGCCAGACCAGACGATACCTTCGGAAGATTTTTCTGGAAAGCTTGCATGCACAGAATCAGAGGTGCTGCCAGAGTCCAGTTGTAATATCTAGAAAAGAAATATACTTTGATTTTTGATCTTAAGATGTTTGAACGAAAATGTGGAATGGAAAATACGCTGGACAGATGAGACCCACCGGTTTCCAATCCTGACCACCAGGTTTGGATTGTCGATGATCGCTGGATTCTCGGCGAAGTCGTTGTAGGTGATCATGTGTTCCATGAATTTCTCTAAACAGAAACGGACAGACGTTCAGCCAACAGATCATTTTCTAAATGAGATTTCGGATTATTTCGTTTTGTTTCATATTTGAAAATAATTTCTTCTTCCGCCTACTAAACAGAGAAACATGCTCCCTCAAACTAAAAGACATGCTAGCTGGCACCTCTGCAGGAATGATATGTAAAACATGTTGAGGTAGTTGTATAAATCCTATCTTTGTCTATGATTCTTACATTTATTACCACTTTATAGACTTGTTCTTACGTTTTTAGGTCAAGTTTGGATGTTTTATGCAACTTTTAATATACCAGATTTTTAAAATTGTTGTCGTTTATGTTTTATTGGCTCTAAAGTGTGTAATTACTGCTATAAACACACATTTCCTTTTCAAGAGACAATAATTTGTTCTGAATCGGAATTTGTGGCAGATAATGAAAACCAGAAACGGATTAAAAACAGGAGTTAATGACTCAAAGCTTTATTTTTCTGTTAAAAAAAATCAAATTTAGGATGACATACAAAATAAGGTTTAGAAAAAACATTTTTAAAAAGGGTAAATGTGCAGTAATAATAAGGCATGTTTCTATCAAGCTTCGTTGAACCTTCGTCTTACAGCTTCTGTGCTGTTTCACATTTAAAACTCCTTCAGATCAAAAACGTTTGAACACACCCAGCAGGAGGACACTAAACTGAAATGAATTTAAAAACTTCCCGGCATTAACAGCAATGGAAAAACTTCAAACTGAAGCTGTTTAAAAGGCTAAAAGATTATTTTAAATGAGGATTTCTTTCTTCTACCTTCACAGGTAATAAAACAGCTGAGAAAATTCTTGGTGTCAAACACACTCATATAAACACAAACTACTGTATATTTATTTATATTTCATAACTTTTTTATTATTATGTTTTATTTTTTTACTTGGATGCTTTTTATTTATTTGTATAAACTAAGCTTTTGAAGTTATTTAATTATCTTAGCTAAAATAAACAGTTATTTTCTGTTCGTTATAAAACACATTTTATTCTTTAACTGTATTTTGTATTGCAAAAAAACATATATTTACTCAATGCATCAGGTTTAGAGGAAAATGCAAACTTTGCGTAAGAAATCGGAGTAACAAAAATTATATTTTTAATAATAGTTCTCTCTTGTGGAGACGCAGTGCGAAGAGAGGGGGAGTAAATAACGGATCTAGAGAAACTAAACCAGTTCCTCACTGCAAAGCAGCGGCAGCTACAGTTCATAACAAAGACACCCGTCACCTTTGGAGATCTCTGAGTTTTCGCCCAGGCCTCCACACAGCGACAGTGTGACGTCAGGCAGGTCACTCGCTGAGTCGGACAGACACTCGGTTCCGCTGTCCGCCGCGGCGCTCCCCACCGACTGGGGGGACTGGGACCCGGAGCGCCGATCCGTCTCCACCCAGTGCTTAGGCACCGGCTCAGCCTCGCTGGAATACGGACAGGTCATATTCAGATATTAAAATCATGGGAGTGTACAGTACTATGTCACATCTGCCGGGATTTTATTTGTTCAGAGAGAATTTCCAGGTTTGCACCTTTTTGGGAAGTAGCGCGCGGCAACGTCCGGCTCCAGGGCGCTCAGGTCTTCCAGGTAGATATCCTCAGGGCCCTGGTGTTGACTCCTCTTCCTCACAACTTTTCAAAAAAGAGAAAAAAAAAACTGAACGTCTTCATAGCAATGACAGACTTCACTTTGCTTCACTTCCTTTTCTTTTTTTTTTTTTTGTTCTGACTTCTGCATGTGAGCGAAGAGGAGTCCCAGACGAGAGTCTGAACTAAAGGCCCAAACAGAAACCACATCCTTCCTGTAAGCATCCATTTAAACTGGGTGTAGTTGTTGTCTCATACAGAAATCTGGAGGAAGTCCTAACCCTGTCAGCTCAGACATTATCAACTTTCTGTCTTCAATTGGGTTTTTTGAGACAATAAATGTGTTGAGCTGGATTAAAATACATTTTCTTTATGTTTGCATACTTGCATTCTGAAAAGTACGACAAGCATTGAGATTTTCCAGAGCAGGGCATAAAGGCCATTACCTTTTCTTTTGACGGGTGAGTCTGTGATCTTAGATGCAGCTTTTGAATCAGGACATCCTGTCAGAGGCTCTCCGGCTTCACTGCTTCCTGTACTGGGAGCAGAACCGCTGTTCCTGTGACTAGGAGGCGAAGACGTCCACCTTGGCTTCCGTACGTTATTTGAGTCGGAATCCAAGATTGCAGGACTTGATTGAGAGGAAAAGCTGCTCGACTTTCTATCTGAAAAGTCTTGCTTACTGTTCGCACCATGTGATTCTGGGAGCTGTGGGCTGCAGCTGCATTGGCGAGGCTTAACGGTCCGAGGTTCTGGCTTCACGATGTTACAAACGGGCTCCGATGAGCTGCGCTGGACGATCGACTCGTCCTCCATGGCCTCTGAGCTCAGAATTACTCTGAAATGTGTGCTTTCTGACGGGGTGATGCTCTGCGTCTTTGTCTCAGACTTTTTGCTGACCTGGGCACAGACAAAGAAACGTATCATTAAAACTTGCTTCGAGTAAGTCTTTGTGTGGTGGAAGTGAGATCATTGTTGAAACTTTGTGATCCGTACCCTTGTTGATTCAGGAAGCTCCCCCCAGCTCCACTGCATGTGCGACTCGGACCTGAACATGCTCTCTGTCGGCTTCACCATCAGCTCAGAGTCACTTCTGGGCGAGGCGGACTCGGACAGATTCCTGATGCAATCAAAAAACAAGTTTCCACTGAGTCAGCTCCCAGAACCTCAAAGGGAAACTTTTGTTTTGTTTTCTTTTATTTGCCTGACTTCTTATAATTACAGCTGCTTTTCAAAACATTCACACCTATTGGACACATTATTATTTTACGTGGCAGAGCAACACAAAGTAGTGAGCAATTGTGACGTGAACAAAAAACGTGCTGACAAATACATCTAATATGTCTCGGAAATTTCACAAACACTTTTGAAACCAACATATTTTGAATTCAACCAGAGTATCTGTGGGTTTAAATGAGTCAAATGTAAGACCTTTTTAATAGCAGCTTGAATTGGGGATGACTGAGGGATCCTGCTGGGTCACATGGGCTGAAACTGACACTGTCTAGCTAACTGGTGACACATTTGCTCTCATCCATGACAGGTGGTAGAATATTAGCCTCGAGTCATAGATTACAACAAGGGCGTCTGCATGTGACTCAAACTTTAGCCTGACAGAAAAGTCCAGCAAGAAAAAGACAAAAAGTAATCATGTCAGAACAAAATTTAAGACATGTGATTAGCGTTTTCAAGGACAGCTTGCATTTTTAAATATGCAATATTTTTAAGGATGCATGAACACCCTGTCAACTATGGATCCAAGTATTTTGGGATATAAATCTAACATCTCAGCACATCTGGAAGCTGGACGTTTAGCCTTTTTCTCAGTCGGATTAGACTGAGAGCATCTGAGAACATCTATTTTCAAACCTTGCCACTGATTCTCTGTTGGATTTAGGTTTGGACTTTTATTAGGCCATGAGAAGGAAAGGGATGAAAAAGACTGTCTAAAAGTTACTGGATAGTTGCTCTGAAGGAATGGAGTTGATCTCATTCTCTGATTAATGCTCCCTGTCCTCCTGTGTCGTTTGGCGTTCATGATACTTTTTCACTAATGCTCTTTAACAGACCTCTGAGGCCTTTATAGAATATTTATACTAAGGTTAAATAACCCAAAAGTGGACTATGTTCTCCCTTTTCCTTCAGTTTTACAATTATGAATCACTTGGTGTACAGCTCCATACAAGTCAGTGAAATTGATATGTTAGTGGTTGTAATATGCCAAATTGTGAAAGTTCAAGAGGTGTAAGAACGTTTGCGCATGGCGTGAGAAGTTCGTACATGTGGCAGGGAGACCAGTCTCCATCAGAGAAAGGGTAGCTGTCCCATTCCAGGGCGGTGAGAGGCAAGTCCTGCCTCTGCTCCACATTGTCCTTCACTATCGACAGCGATGACGCCCTGATGGTAGAGAATAAAATGAATAACTCAGTCTCTAAACAGCAGATCAGAGCTCGGTTCATGCTCACCTTCCGCTGTTTGCATGCTGCTCCTCATCCGAGCTGCACTCACAAGGCTCCTGCTCTCCTCCTGCACACGTCGGCTCCTCCTTGCGTGGCTCAGCTTTATGCTTCCTCCTGCGCCGCCTCTTCTTCCTGCCAGATGAGCTCGGGCAGAGCTGGGTTTTTGCCTGGTCCGTCTCTGGGACGACAGCGGGCTGGCAGGTCCCTGCGGACCCCGCGCATCTGGCTTCCCTGCTCCGGATCAGAACCTCCTCGGTGGGGATGGGTGACGTCACCAAGTGGGCAGGAATTATCTCCTATTTCAGAGTATATTTACGCAATGATCAAAAAGAACAGTGCCTTGGAAAGGTTTTCAAATCCTTTGATTGGTTTTACATTTTGTCACACTACAACTACAAGCTTTTCAGAGGAATTGCATGTGACAGACCAACACAAAGTAGTGCATCATTGAGAAGTGAAGGGAAAATCATCTATGGTCAGAGTATCTGAAACCCATTTCACTTTGATGAAGCCCAGTGCAACTGTTTATTTGTAAGTTTAAGGAGTATTGCACAACAGCAAGTCTGTTGACATGGCGTTTAATAGTCCTGCACTCTGCAAATGAGGCAAAAGGCGCTCAAGTTTTGCAAAGACATTTGATTTTCTCTGTGTGCAACGCTGGTGGAAAGAAACATTTGCAGATATTTTTGGAAAATGTTTTTTTTAAAAGTGTCATTTTCCTTCCATTTCACCATTATTCACTACTTTTGCTCTATACTGTCACATAAAGCCTTAATAAAACACACAGATCAAAGAGCTCAGGGGGGTGAATATTTTAAATATAGTAAAATATAGTAAAATTAACAAAACTCACATTGCTCCGCTCTGCCTCCTGCACAAAAAAGGCCTCTCCATTGTCTCCAAGCTTCATGTGCAGCTCCACAGGTTCTCCATTGATCTCTATGTCAATCTGCAGAATCAGAGTTTCACAACAACACAGCACCTTACAGTGAGGCAAGTCCCCGTACTCAGATTGCTTCAGGTTGAAACAAACAACAATGAGGCTTAACAGAAAACCACAATCTTAGCATAGCTCTGTGCCCCAGATTTACTTCAAGTTTTGAGCTGAGCCGCAGAAAATGGACGGATGATTTTTACCTGCGCATTAAGCAAAAATACATGCATGTAGCATGCAGCTGAAATAGTTTATTCACATCTAAAGCATGGGAAATGTTACATGAAGAAACCCGATCAAATTGCAAGATGCATAAATTTTATAGTAGAGAAATACGAGGCGAGTATGTTTCCTCCCATGTGCGTCTCTACAAAAATGAACGTTTTAAACCACCAGCGAAACCCGCAGACTACTTCCTGCACAGTGTAACACTCATGTAACTCTACAGCAGATGACATTACTTTTTTGAACGGGGCAAACTGAGATTTGAGTGTTAGCTGCTTCTTCTTCCCTTCTACGTTCTCAATAAGAGTCTAAAGGTGCGGGAGAGACTATGAATTGTTGGCTATAGCTATATTTATGAGAAACGTTACATTAGACTTGGTCCAAGTGGCTAGAGGGTCCAAAAGTTGCAGCACCACTTGAATATGTTTTTAGTCCAGTTAAAGTACAAAGTTGTCATCCAACAATTTACTCAAGACCAAAACAGCCTTTGTTAAAACTGGCTACTCAGTTACTGAGTAACAGTGAACACAGTGTCTGGCTTACTTGGAGAATAATTATCTACGTACAAGTTCTGGCATTATTAAAGAAACAAATAATAGAAAAAAAAAACCTTTTTATCATCATGATAAAATAAATTCAGGCAAAAGCAATCACAAAATGCCCCTTTTTCACAACAAACAGCTTTGAAAAACTCGATGCTTATATTAAGTAATGCATATATATGTAATAATCGTTCAAAGTACTTCTCAATCGTGTTCACAAGATTAGGCAAATTCACCTCCATATAGCAAAATCTTCCCCAAAGATACTAAAAAGATCCCAAAAAGCTGCAACCATTTGATTTAAACCAATATTATTAACCCACCACTTTCTCCCTGGAGCGCAGAACTCCTAGTTTTCCGAAGCGGACGTGGAAAGGAGAGCAGTGGAACGTCCCATCAGGCTGTCGGACCACAATCACGTCAATGCAGCCTGACAGGGTGGCCTGATTGATTCCTTTGTATAACTCCTTCACCGTCACCAGAACCTGGCCTGCCAGCTGCCCCACATAGTTCATGGTGTTCACCTGTAGAAAAAATAAAGCAAATCAAATTCATTTTTAGTTCCATTTGACTAAACTCTGACTTTAAGATCTGTTTTTATTTTTTTTTATTATTTTGGCCTATCAGGTCACTGTCCCTGTAAGAAGGCTGCTGTTGCTCAAAATATCCCGTCCCTAAACACACTGGTTCTGTTCCATTTCCCTTTCAAACGGTCCAGAAATGATCAGGATTTAATCAGGGGCTCTGCTACAGCAATTGGAGACGTAGAGGTGGGAGATCCAAAATAATCTAGGAATCAACTCAAATGGGATCAAATACTAAAGAGATAGTTCAGAAGTTTGAAGTGAGTTACTCATAGTTGCTGCGTACGACCCTCTTAGCATCTTAACTTATTATAAATGCAGCTTAGTTGGTCCAGGAGGATGAAATTAACATCCTCCTGGACCAACTAAAAATGTTTTCAATTTTGCTTGTCCTGCATTTACAGGGATGCCAGATTATTTTCACAGCAAATTGGGGCAAGAGGAAGTTTACCACCAATGATCTTCATGTGTATTTTACATAGGAAGATCATTGCCTCAGACAAGATAAACAGACTTTGCAGCTAATTTCTAATCTTGACAGAAAATTAGTTTGATTTTGTAGATTTGTTTTTTGCATCTCAAATCAAACAGCAACATTAATCTGCGATTTAAATACATTGAGGCCAATTTCTTCTTAAATGTTGGCTTGAGATTGGCAACAAGTCAAAAGGCTTTTACATTGTTTTTCTTTTCTTTTCAGTGGTAATAAATGGGCCTCCTTGCAAAATTTGGCATATAAGACCATTTAAATGGTTTTAAATTATACTAACCATATGAAATCTAATTTAAAAAAAATTATTTTGCAACAGAAAGGAGCACTTTGTAATATCTATTACCCATTTTTTAAATTAAATCTTATTGAAAAGAAGCTTCAACCGTCTTGGCTGCAAGTCTGTCTGATTAATTAACTCGTCTTTTGCCAATGATCCAGAACCAAAGAGCTGCACTGGTCCAAACTGGGTCACAAGATATATTTAGTACTTTGGGTTCAATTTTCAACTGGGCCTGTCACTAAAAACCGCTGCTCTCCTCTCTTCACGTCTTTTGACAGCTTAGTTTGTAAGCAAAGGGTCTACATTCTAACAGCAAGCAGAAATAAAACAACTCACACCCAAAAGTTAATATGACACCATTTGTATCAAGTCTTTTCCATATTCAGCAGACTTTCCACACTGGACACTTCCTCTTATTCTGCATCGCAACAAAACAATCTATGGTATACAGAGAAGAGGCGGGAAATAATTACATCCATGTCAGGTTTCTATGTTTTAGGTGCTTCAGGGAGTGTGTCTGCAAATATCTGTGTATGTTATTTCGGGTTTGAAACTGTCTAAATGCAGCCACATATAACAGAAAGCACTACAGAATGTATGTTAATCTTACCTACAAAGGGAAAGGTACAAAAATGACTCAGGCATTCTTACAATATGTTTTGTTGGAAAAGTAATTTGGGGTAACTTAACATTGTGTAAAGTGGCTTCAGTCCACTTTTGACTTGGAACAAAACAAACAAGGTACCAGAAGTTCTGGTCTAAACGAACTATGACATTAAAAAATCCTCACCTTTAAGCAAATGACTCAAAATTTCATGAAACCAATTATTATCTGAATCAATGATAAAAAATAATTTCAGAAGAAGTATGACGAGGCAAGTCTGGCTGAACCTCACTGAAAGAGTAAAAGACATTACAAAACACTTCCGTAGTACAAAATATTAAGAATATTAAGTGTTTTCTTCAGAAAGTGTAGTCAGGCTTTGTGAAAGACTCTCCTAACATCACCACAAATAAGGGTAAAATTTTAAAGCCTGTCATCACTGCTTCTGACACACCTTCCTTCCTCTGGTGCCTGTAGTTTATTCCTGAAAGCCAGCGCTGACAAAAGTATATTTTTCCACCTTGTTCACAAATCGCTCCTGTTGAAATCATTAAAGAAATGAACAATAAAAGGTTTAGGGAATTAAAGTCCAAACCGTTTCAGACATGTTTAATTAATCGTCCTTTCAAGGGCTTATCAATTCAAGTGGTCTTTTTTTTTGTTTCCTCATTCTGACAACCATACAACATTTGTTTCTACAATGACAGAGATTCACAGAGGAAGAAAAGAGGGACGTCTCCTAGTCAAAAGCAAAGCCATGATTTGAACTAACCAGAGTCCACGGGGTCTTAAGGTGCAGCTGCTGGTTCTTGTGCTGCTCTGCTGGTGTCCTTCCTGAGACGTCCATGTCACATCAGCATCATTATGGTAAACTACAAACTTTTCCACTACAGCATTTTCCTTAGCTAGCTTCCTCTTCTCAGTGCCACAGCTTCTTAGACCCTTCTGCGTGAACTTTGAAGGAAAATTACCCCCCACCTGAACTCTAACATGCTTACATAACTTGGCACCAGGCCCCAGTCACCACCATCCTGTGCACCAGAAATCTCTTTAAACATTGCAAAACAGCTTGAACTGAAGGCACAATTTACTCTTTTTGATTGAGTAATAGTATAATCGCTTGAAAGAGTTGGATGTTGGTACCATTGTGGACTAAAAGAACTCGTTAAATTTCCTGATGACATGACATGTAAACTAATTTCTTACAGTCATGATCGGACAACAAATTTGGCTGCCTAGTAATTAAAAATAAAGCTACAGCAAGAGCCAGGGTCTTCTATACTGACGACATTACACTCTGAGCTTTGTGCTTCCAAGGCTTTGCCTGCACATTACAGTAAACCTGACCAATAATAATTTAATAGACAAAGCAGATATGTCTGGCGTTGCACAATAAGTCACCCCAGACAAGTCTGCATTATATTTAGTTGAAATTTGACTACTTGGTGTGGTGCCATCCTATAATAATGTGATGTTTAGGAAATCAAACCTTTTTACTTGTATTGAACAGAAAGAACGACAACAAAAAAGAGTCAATAGACAAACCATGGAAGCTATTTGTGAGCATAAAGTTAACCAGCTAAGAAACTGCTTTCTTCAAAAGCAGTTTTTATCTCTTACTTAATCATCATCAGCTTAAACTGTCTGATTAGGCATTAACTGCTCTTCCTGTTTTTGTTTCTGACAAGTAAATGATAAAATGTTTCAACTGCAGATGATGTCTGAGTATTTTACCTTCCTGCCAGTGTCCAACCTAGTGGTCTCAAACTCCAGTACACCTGGCTCCAACATTAGTTCTTTAGTGGAGTTCTGTAGAACTTGACTGCATACCAGTGAGGCAGGTTAGCCTTTTTAATTCATGCATGTGTGACAAGGAACACATCTAAAAGTTGCACGACTCTGGTTCTCGAGGAATGCAGTTGAAGACCACTGCATCATAGTGTTTGCTTTAAGTGACTTTTTTGGTCACAACAACATACAGTGTTGTGGGGAAACTACCTGCAGATCTACAGCTGATCTGCAGTTCTAGCAGCTTGACAGGCAGTGTTCTAGTAATATTTTATCACTCCATGTGTTTAACTGCACTGCTATTAAACCCATTAAAATGCTTATATTAATAGTTCTCCAAAAAAGGACCCAGTTTTCAAACTTCTACATTGGTTGATTCACTGCATCACTGAACTTTAGCTTTCACCAACACCACAGCATGGTGGCAGTAAGAAGATCCAGGAGAAAACCATACCTTATTACCACTGAAATAAATGTCAACCTATATCCACTGTTATAAACATGTTTTTTATTTGAAATACTTTATTGCATACTCGTCATAACATTAAGCCACACTTCCTCTTTTAGAAAGAAGTGTTTGTCTGTTATATCAGCCTTTAATGCCTTCTAATTGCAGAGTTTATTTTTGGGTCCTAGTAGGGTTACAACACAAAGTGCCCCATGCTTTATCAAAGAAATCCAGCATGCAGAGAACCCATCTACTCCCTCTCTCTGCCTCTCTCTCTATCTCTGTGGGGTGACATTACTAACTCTTAAGAAGTGTTAATCCTGTTAACAAGATTAGGCCAAATCTAGCTTTCCCTGCCACTGCACGTTTCTCCCACTGACTGGTCAGCTTCCCCATGTCACTGTAGGACAGTCACAGCTGCTTTCGTCCTCCTGAGTTTGTGACTTGTTATTTCCAACAAATGGCTCCTGGATCAGACAGTTTACAACCTTATTATGGCTCTGCTGCTGAAAAAAATAATACAGTATTACACCTCTGTCCCCACATATATATACATATGTGGGGACAGAGGTGTAATACTGTATTATTTTATATATATATATATATATATATGTGTGTGTGTGTGTGTGTGTGTGTGTGTGTGTGTGTGTGTGTGTGTGTGTGTGT
>CAEGAF010133286.1:0-37673 GCA_903067075.1 Micropoecilia bifurca | reverse complement strand
ACACACACACACACACACACACACACACACACACACACACACACACACACACACACACACACACACACACACACGAAAAATAAAATTACAAGAGAAAGAAACACTATTATTCTGAACTGACTGAAATCTACAACACATACATGCACCGTTTGTGCTGCAAACTGAAAAAGAGGCCACATTTCCACATTCATGTCGATCTCATGTGCTGTTTGTGAGAAAATGTGGCCTGGTTTGGAATTTTCACTTCCTTTCCAGCAAGTGTGAATTTAGCAGCAAGTTTTAAAGTTAAATTGTGAAGTCAATCTGACGTCGATTTGGCTGAAAGATTCGTCTTCGTCTGAAACAGAGCAACAAACGTCACCACTGAAGAACTAATGAGTGATAAACATGTTTATCTGTTTCAGGTCATTGGTATAAAAACGATCGAAGGTGACAGTAGTTACATCTGGTGATGTGGCTGAATGAAGATGACACCTTCTAGATGTAAACAGTCGTGTAAAATATATGTGTTGTATTGAATTGAAGTTGGGAACAACGAAAGTTATTTCGATCCAACTGATACTCAATGTGCAGCTTATGAGGTGAATAAATCCTTCAAAATATGAAAACCAAAATTCGTTCCTGTTGCATTAAGGTTGTTTGCTTGAAAAAACAACAAAGCTTCGAGTTTTAATTAGCTGAAAGTAAAATCAGAAAAATGACCAAACAGAAGCAGAAGAAGCCTACCACTGTGCGTCGCTTTGTGAATTGATTTAGTGGGATGAAAACATTTTGATCATTTGAAATTCTCATTTATTGAAACACAGATGCACTACAGCAGTACAGTTTCCAGCGCTCATGTCCAGAATAGTAAAAGCAAAATGTTATACCTGGTTTATTCTGGGAAAAAAGTTGCCTGGAGGTTTTTGTCTCTAAGGAAAGATTAAAAACTAACAGTTAGTGCTTTTAAAATGATCCAGGCAAGCCTTTTATGGTACAACAGTTTTGGTGAGGAACAGTAATCTTTATCATCTAAAGCCATGCATTCAATTCAATAACTAACATAATTACAACTATCTAACTTATTGGAAAAGTTCAAAGGAACAAGAATAGGCTTTTGTTTTGTTTCGGTATCAGTCCAAGGAACTTCTAGTGGCACAGACTGTAAGTCAGTCAGGGGTTAAGCTGTGAGGAGAGAAGTCATGAGCAGCCATCGATCAGCGGACGGTTTCAGCGAGAGCAGAAGCTCACACACATGCATTAAGGTTTGAGCGACTGGTTCAAATGAGGAGCAGGAAGTGAGGAAGAGAAACATGCTCAAGTATTCGGCGGCTTCACACAGACACTGATCTTCTGTACCTGCAACATTCAAGTGGAAAAAGAGAAGAAAGGAAATAAAAGAAATGCAGTTGAGAATGTGGAAGATATACATCGCATTAAAAAGTAAATGCTTCAAATGAGACTGATTTAGTGATCACACTTAAATATTTTAGACTATTTAAACTATGTTTCCAATTCTCCTCCTCTTCCTTGTCCTCAGCTCTAATGTAAAGTTTTGAACTTTTAAGCTGTGAGATGAGATTATGGAATATCGAAAAGACACTAAGTTATAAAAAAAAACATATAGGTCACAGTGACGAAGGGGTTTGAGCTGTTCTTACAAAAACACTCAAAAACGACTGTGATGTCATGTTTATTGTGTGACGTTTTAATGATATGACAAAAAGCTCTACTGTGAGCATTTCAGTGAAACAAATCACTCTACAGACGGTACGTTTCTGAAGAGCAGTGTTTGTGTTTGTGGGGCTGTAATTGCTGTGACACACCGACAGTCATACAACTGTTACCTGAAAAAAAAGATATAAATATTGTCTCTTTTATCATCATCACAATAATATAATATCGCAAAATATCTCGATAAAACTTTAAATCCACATCGTCCCAACTGCTGAGTTAAGTTTATGCTTCTACAAGAATCTATAAACGTCTGAAATGTTTCTTGTTGTTTGTTTTGCTTGTTTGTTCTCCAACTCACTAGATGTTCAGTTGCATATGATCACTAAGCATGTTGTCTATTATCACCGTCTGGGAAAAATGAAATAAATAAATAAATAAAAAAATCCATCTAACTTCAACATCAGTTTGCACTTAAGAGATTCACTTCAGTGCTTTGCTTCATGCCGTCGCTCGTTCTGACTCACCAGCGAGGAAGCAAACCCTCCAGAGGCCAGAGTGAAGCGACATGCGCATCTCGGTGCTCTGGTTGAGTGGAAGGATGACGCCCTCCTCCAGGTAGAGCCAGTAGTCGGTGCTCACGGCGACGCCCAGCAGGCCGAGGCCGCACACGGCGAACACGCTGCTCAGCAACGTCAGCGCCTTCCTGCCACACAGGCTCATGCCGCAGCGGAGCAGCTGGCAGAGAGTGGAGCTGGGAGAGGGGAGGAAAGGCATAGCAGTCACACACTGATCCTGGTGTTTACCAGGAAGGACACGGCATCAGTGCTTCAACCTGAGGGTGGCTTTGAAATAACTATTGGAATGTTGTTTGAAATAAAAGGCGTAATACGTGTAAAAAGGTTTCCTCCTTGGTTCTGTCCTATTTGTCACATTGCTTAGGAATATGGGAAAAGCAAAGTAAACAACTATTGAAACATGTTCTTTATTCAAAGTTATACTTTAAAATGTAAAGACATTATATATATTTATGCATAATACTGAGAATGATGTATAAAGCATTGAACAAAAGTTATTGGTGTGAAACTGTGGAAAAAGTTGGACAATAATCTTCATTTATATTGGTGAGCTTGAATAGATTCTCATAATGTAACATTATAAAATCTAGTACTTGTATGTAGATGTATGTCAGTATTGTGTGACTATGTATGCACATAAAGCGTGTGTATATCTGTATATACATGCATATTTAAACATAAATGTACATGAACAGTTATTATGTTAAATAGAATAGACAAGTATAAGCCTTGGCTTCAGCCTGTATCAGTTTATAAAATAGCATTTTATTTTGCTTCTTTCTTTGTAATGTTGAAAATTTACCAAAATAGCACAAATCTGAATCTAAAAAAACATTCCAAGAGCAATTTATTACTCTTTCTTAAAAGAAAAAAATAATAGTAAGAAGCTCAATCAATATTCATGTTATCAAGTTTATCTGTTCTACTTTATTAGTTCTTATTAGTTTGATTCACAGTTATAGTTGTCATTGGAAACAGAAATCTGTTACAAATGGAGAGAAGGCAGTGCATACAAGAAGGAATTTGTAAAACCTAATTAAATTGAATAATACAGTGCAGCACCAGGGGGTTAAGTGGCTAATCTTTATTATAGCAGATTGTTTAATGTTTTTCTAGCCAACTAAATCATTTTGTCGCCGTCATGAAAAGACTGCAGTATAAATCATAACACCGATTATGCTCAAACAAGAACCCGAGCTCGTCTCTTTTACTTTTATTTTCTTAAGAAATAATGCACTCTTCCTAAAATAAGTGTAAAAAAATAGACTGTGTGAAAGATGTCCCATCATGTGAATGCATGTGGATCAGCTGGTGGCTTTAGTCAGCATTTTCCGGAAAGCGGAGCCGGAGCCTGGCAGGCTGGGTGAAAAGATATGATTTCACATAATGAGTTCTCAGTGTGCCGCCGCAACTGGGGCCGCCGAGAGGCTGGGAGGACGCGGGAGAACGAGTGAAAGGGTTTTGAATCTGGTATTTCACTCGGTGGATCCACGTTTTGTATCACGACAGAAAACGAATCCCCTGACAGACTAGAGCTGATGTGTTTTTGTATAAGTGTCATCTGAGATGTGTGAGCTGGTGTTTCAACAAAGAGGGAAGATCAGCAGGAGACATGAGGTGTGGAGAAAAAGGTATTTTGAGCACAATTTGAAATACATGCTTCTGCAATTATAAAAAGAAAGATAGCTTGGAGGGTAAAGAAATCTTTGTTTACAGGGACAGTAGCCCAGGGCTGCATTTTTTAGGGGGTTTTAGTTTTTCAGGGTATTTTTCTTTTTTTTATTAATAAATGTGTGTTTTTCAAACATTTTATGAATAATATTTGCATTCACAAGGTAATATCAGGTGAGTTGTATGAATATTTTGGGATTTTTATAAAAATAAATTAAATCATAGTGCATTTTTTAAGAACAACATGGACCCATAGACCATTAAAAGTACTATGCATCAGTATGAACTGATGTATATGACTACTTGTTAATGTACAATAATTTGTATTAGTCAATGCAGTTTTTTCTTTGAGGCAAAAAGCTTTCTCACAGCATTGTAAATCCGGTCCTGCAGGCAGCCCATAATTTAATCATCTATATTCAACATGATAAAACCTGGTTTAAAGGAAAACATTAGTTTAATTAAGTCTAAAGAAAATTAAAACAGTGGTTTAATATAACATGTCAGACTCTTTCACATGATACATCTGAAAACCTAAGTATGCATATATTATGTATATGATTTCATATGACAGAACAGCACAAATAGCACATATTATGAAATTCAAGGAAAAATATTGAACAGTTTTTAACAGTGAAAAGTTAAATAGCCTATGTATGAACTCTTACAATCTCACACTCATTAATGAAATCCAACGTCACGACTCTGTAGAAGTCATCTGACCAGTTAATTCACTAGTGTTGTCCAATTTAATTCAACATCAGTGTAATTAAAGAACATTAGTGAACAACCAGCATCATAACGACCAAGGCATACAGCTGGCAGGTTGGGGAGAAAGTTATGGAGAAGTTTAAAACAAAGCCTGAATGTTTCATAGAGTTCTGTTCTATCATCACCTGAAAACTGAATGACAACGTTTAAAGCTGGAAACCTGCCAGGATGTGGCCGTCACTCTGGAGAGACAGGATGGAAAAGAACAACACTAATCAGAAGAGGTGGACATTAGAAGAGCAGCCAAACACACATCCACAAGCTGAGGTGATTGAATCTGTAATTATTTCTCCACAGATCTGTGATTTATTAAAAAATTGGAAAGAATAACAAAATTGCTTCAAGAACCGCATGAGACATTATATGTATGATGTGTAGAGGACAACTCAGAAGTGTAGATAGAGGGTAGGATAGATAATAGTAGGTTTAGATCTGTGTTAGAAAGAGCCAAAAAATCTGAGAACCACAGAATTTGTGTTCAACTCTGAAAATCGATGTTCATTGATGTGGAGTCTCCAATATAGCAGAGCTTCAGATGCTTTTGCTATATGAATGGGTAACATTTTCTCTGTTTAGATCTGGAAAGTTGGTGAGAGACACACTAATAAAGCTGAGGCTCTAATTACAGCAAAAAAGGAGACACCTATTTGTAAAAATGTTCTCACAGTAATGCCCTACCTTCTCTTGTTCCATCACAGAAAATCTTTATAAAGTACACAGAGTTTAGTTTGCATAAATAATTTATTAGGAGATTATAGGTTTAACACACAGTTGCAGTTACTGTATCTATTGTAGAGAAGTCTGCATGAACAATGATTTCACTATAACTGAGAGCACCAGCATTAATGTTATCATTAACCAACAGCTATTTGTGGCTGTGGTCCAATCACAGACCACTCACTTTCTACAAGCAAGCACTTTATTTAAAGCTATTTAGAATCAAGATGCAACATGATGGATTTTTTTCCACTCAATAAACTTTCTTGTATGCTGCATTCGCCCAAAAGGCAGTTTTCAGTTCAACAGCACAAAAACCTTTTGTTGCAGAGGTCTGTATATTTCATGACCTTCCAGATGGAAATCATTAGACGTGTTTTCATTGTTTCTAAATAAAATGTATCTATTACATCAGGGTAGATGTAGATTTAAAGCGTAAACTAGATTTATATATTTAACAAAGATGTTTCAGGGTGGGTTTAATTGGCCTACTTTTTCAACCTCAACAACATTATGAAAGCATTTAGACATCAATAGATGTTATTACACCTTTTCAACTACATTTACATTTTTATGTGAAAGCTACATCATCTTTCCCATGTCCCACAATTCCTAGAAATTGATGTGCAAAGCTCTAAGTACCTGCAGACAAGCATGAAATGATTTGTTTACGTAAAGGTCAGAAGTCAGAAGTGACAAAATAACAATATGTGTTTATGAAACGGGAGAAAGAATTGGTGAGGAAATCGGTGATAAGCCCAGTAATAACCGGGATGGACTTTAGTCATCTAAATAATGCAGATTATCAGCAAGTAGGTATGCACTATTTTAACATAACCTAAGACACATTCTCATGTGTAACTAAGGATTTTCGAAACCTAATTGTTAGCAGGGTTTTGTAAAAGTGCAAAACTTTTCTCAAACTAGAAATGCTTTTCAGGAAATATTGCAGCAGTAAAACCAAAAACAAAACAAAATAAAATGATTCAAACAAGTCCCGCATATTGAACAAAACGAGCAAAAACAAGACAGTCTTATAGCTAATATTTACGTTTCATACTGCTTTCAATCAGTAGACAAAACTAATAAGAGAAATAATTAGCTGAAACAAAGTTTTTCTTGCAAAAAGCTGAAAAAACAGGTCAGTCATGATTTAGAACAGAGGTGTCAAACTCATTAAAGGGCCGGTTGTGCCAGAATATATTGATAAAAAAAAAATCAAGCTGTTAAAATACCAATAAATAGCTGTTCCTACAGATTTTGTGATTGTTTTTTGACATTTCGTGATGTTTAGAAATAGTTCTAAACATTTAACATCATGCATTCTCTTTACCACTCGCTATATCAGTTACGGATTCAATGTTTTTGACCAATTTTGAGAAAGTTTGCAGTAAAATCAGAAAAAAAAGTGGAAATTTGTTTTTGTGTGAATTTTACAGATTTGTGAAAAATTGGAAAGCCTTATTGATGTAATTTTTAGTTTGGAGGGCCACATAAAAGCTGCGGTGGGCCAAATTTGGCCCCCGGGCCTTGAGTTGACACTTCAAGACGAATATGTTTTGTTTGATGCACACAATCAAACTGCATATCAATATGTCTAAAATGTTTATGAAAACAGTTTCAACACAGCTCAAGCCTTGAGAGTTACATTAATATTAACAACTTTAAATAAGAGAAGGTTCATCTCTGCTCTTGTGTTTTTGTTTTCTTATTTGGTCACTAAGGTGACTCAAGATTATTTTTGCTTTTCACAGATGATGAGGCTCTACTGACTTTTTCAGGTCACAACCTGGCAGTAGAGAGTTAAGCAGCTGAGTTAAGAGTTAGCTTATCGAAGTCTGAGGCATCTCTTGGTGTGAAAAATTAGAAGTTTATTTTTGAGGAGAGAACAAATCATAACGGGTCAATAATTCCAGGCTTCACTCAAATTGCTCTAATTTTGAAAATGAGAACAAAAATTAAAATTACTTTTGGAATTAGAAAGGAATTGGCACATTAAATAAAATCAGAGTTTGTATATTTGGTTTAATCACATACCCATCAGAGAGGCCACACAGCGTCACAATAATAAAGCCTTCATGAATTTTAATCATCTCTGCCATTGATCTGCTTTTGTAAAAGACTGTGTATAGTAACTGATCTAAGCTGGAGGAAGGGAATATTATCTTTATCGAGAAATGTTTCTCATTAAATGTTCAAAGCCAGTGGGATGAAAGCTTTCAGTAACATTACGAAGGCTTAGGTGGAAAAGAAAGCCCCGTCTCTTGAATAAACATTAATCTGCACTGGAGGGCAGAAAAAAAAGAAGAATAGCAGAATTTTTGCAACATTTAATGATAGTTTAACAAAATACGGTACTTATATTAAATATAGATGTCAGTGAAGTTAAATGTACCTTTCAAGGGGTCTCATAAATGTAAGCAGCAAAAAAATAAAACAACAACCTTAAGGTCACCAATGATCTTCATGCTTTCACAAGTAAGTTGACACAGATCGCGTCTCCTTGGGGCCCAGAGGCCATGCTGATATCGAGTCAGGCTGACGTACAGAAGCCATTGCCAGAGTAAAGGGCACATCATCACCAAAAGTAGGCCAATATCTGTCCAGTCTACTTTCTTAATGTGCACACAGCCTCCGGTCAGCCTCAATCCCAGGAAGTCCAAGCAAAAATATCACTTTTTTTTTAAAAGGTTTTGATCAGTTAGACCATTCAGGGCAACAAGATCAGAGCTGCAGCTAACGACTGTTCTGATGATCAATCAGATAAAAAAAAAAAAAATTCTGAAGATTTTCCAATTAAAAACTCTTTAAAAGCAACACTGCAATAATTTAATTTCCTTTTTTTAAATGACAAAGTAAACATTTTATTTCCTAAATTGCAATAACGTTGCATTCCTTTAGTGTATGTTTGGATGCATCTGGAGCTAAAAACGAATACTTCCAACATCAACTCAGCCCTTTCTGCTTGACTTTGCATCAACACCGTGCAGCACTAAGATGTGAACTATTTTTTGATTAATAAATAGATAATAAAAAGGTCAGGCTAAAACAACCACTTTGAGGAGTTTTGGTAGAACAGAAGGGTTTTTTTGTGATCTTAAATAACCGATGTATAGTTTTTTTGTACAGTTTTTTGCATAGTTGCTGCTCTGAGTGTGTTGTTCTTTCAGAAAATTACTTTTTTAAAATTTTTGTATGCCAGTTAATGATTAATTACAAAATTAGTTGACGATTATTTTAATAATTGATTAATCACAATCGATCCAATTAATCGTTTCAGAACTAGATGTCGATTGCATTGCCCTTGCTGTTGGACATTCCCTATCTTTGTATACTGCATAGTTAAATACAGATATAAATAGCAGTGGCTGCTTTGAACGCAAAGAGATCTACAGTTTCATGATCAGGTTTAACATCTGAGCCATCCCAGGCATATTTGCTTGATTCACATATTTAACCGTCTAACCAGAGCTTTGAAATGTGTGCTGCATTGTCCAAAGTGAGAAATCACACTGCAGACATCTGGCTCCCTAATTTGAATTTGTTTGTTTGTCTAACTCTGTTTAAGGGGTATGTCAGTGTCACAGAGCAGATCTGTCCTGGCATGCTTGTTGACCCAGTTTCTATGGCTGTAAGAGCATGGCTGTGAGTGCAGAGCCTCTGTTGCCTCCCATGTGGACAGGCCAATCACACTGTGTAAGTTGGCTCCTGTTAAGTGATGTTGCTAGGGACGGAAGGGCAAGCCGGAGGTCAGGGGCAGCCCTAATGCGCAAGAGAGAGAGAGAGAGAGACGATAAGTCATCAGGGCCCAGACTCAGCTGGTGAAACTGGAAGTCCCCATCACTCAGATGTTAAATGAGAGCATGTCACACATGGAAAAAGTTTGAATCTATCTATAAATTTATGATCAAGTCCAGTTAAACGCGTGTCCTCAAAATTAAACTTCTGAATATACAAGTGTTCACAGAACTAATGTCAGTGACCCAGACACTTCACGCAGCCATGATCTTAGTGTCACTGGAGGTATGTGGTCAAGTTGAAAGTTCAAAGGGAAATCTGGATGTTTGTAGATGTTCCAATCATGCCAATCATATGTTGGATGGACTTTCACTGCTGCCGATGCCCAGTCTCAGTGTATCACAAGCCTGGCGGGCCACCAGGCTTCACTTGTGCCCCCACCAGGCTCAGCATTGTTTATTTCAAATTATTGCCTTTTTTAAGACTTTAAAATTGGTGTTTAGGTATTAATCTTCCAGTGTTACAAAAACACATAAATATCAGGTGATATTTTCAAACTTCCTGTCAACTTTAAATACATAGCGGCCAGCTGGATGACTGCCCTAGTGCTGTGAGCACCGGGCTTAGCAGGTTTTCTGGGGGGAACCCTGCATTCTTGATGATTATTTAGTGACCAATATGGTAAAACTCACAGGTATTAAGTGACACTGGGATGAAGGAAAAGAAAGTAAAGGAAATATATGTGTTAATCATTAATCAATATCATCATTACAATACTCAGCAATAGTATTATAACTTCATATTGTCTTGATATTGTAAGGCCCTGGTTTGCAATGTTTTGTAAAACAGCCGTAGTCAGTTTTGTGATTTTAAAAACCTCTGAATGACCGATTAATCTCTTTGTAGCATATACATTTGTCTGCAGTATGAGTCTGGTCTGACTCACAATTGCAATGAGAGTGGATTTACATACAGGATCAGAGGCTTAATCACATTTACCGTGACGACCCAGAAAGGCTCCACTTACCACAGACTAGCTTCACAAGTGAAGGAGTTCACTCTGTGTTTGACTTAGCTTAAGGCTGTTTGTGTCTTGCCACTTACTTGACTTTGTGATTTCTCGTCTCACTGATGGACCACACATTTGGCCCACGTCAGGACAGAACAGAGGATTCCTCTGACCCTGAACCCACCAGGTCTCTTAGAAAGCAGACTGTGGTGTTTCCATTACAGAAGAAAATCACACAGGAATATGTTTGTTGACGCGGTAAGTCATTAAAAACACATGATGCACCATCATCCTCCAAATCAAATAAATTATATCCATTGATGTTCTGTGAAATACACTGATTTTGATACAGCCAAAAAACCACCTCGTCCTAGCAAGGTGTTTTCAAAATAGCCGTTTTTCCATTAAGCAAATTTATTTCTAGAATTTGCAGTTGAATAGTCAATGGATGCATAATTAATGACAGGTTTGTTTTTCCTCTCAACTACTAAATGATCCTAGTTCACAAAATCATAATATTTTGATTAAAAATTTGCTAAAGTTTTTCTTTCCTGAGATATTGCCATTTTGTTAGCGGCTCAAATGTCTCCAAAAGGACCAGCATCTTTTTGAAGTTAATGCCAGTCAGTGTTCAGAGAAGCTCCAGCTCCATCTGACAAAGGAAGAGTGAATTTGCTACACTTGATCACTTCCTATCCAGAGAAAGATTGGGTCTGACAGTCAGGAAGCAGATATTTGGAAAATAACTTCATATTTCAAATACCATCTTCTTATTCTCTTATCACGTCTGCCTCTTTTAACCAGCTGGCCGAAGCAAATTGTTTGGACACGTCTGTGGGCAGGTATTGAGATTTAAAGGTCACTCCATGAATAAACCTATCAAGACTAATGCTGTTGATGGAAGGCTGTAAAACAATGTGGCAATATATAATATATTAGACTGATACTGTTAGCATTTCAATAAGCATAGGTTTCATCACTTTAATTAATGAAAATGGAGAGAAGGTTTTATGCATGTGTGTAAATAGAAATACAACTCTGGAAAACATCACTTAAAATGATCGGTTCTCTGATTTTACTCTTTATAGGTGTATGTTTAAGTAAAATGAATATTGTTCTTTAGTTATTTTGACCGTTTCTCATTTTCTGCAAATAAATAATAGATTTTTGCTTGAAATTTCAGACATGCTGTCAATAGTTCATAGAATAAAAGATATGCAGTGATTCCAGACCTCAAATAATGCAAAGAAAAAAAGTTCATATTCATTTAGAAACAACAATAATTATGTTTTAACTCTGGAAGAGTTCAGAAATCAATATTTAGATGAATAACCAGGAGATTTTCAATGGAGTTGAGTGCAGTGGCCTTTTTCCAGAGCTGAATATATAGAAGTATGATTTTGAGTAAGAAATTGTATATAAATTAGGGAAAATAGAAGGATACGTGATTTTATTTTTCTTTCAGCAATTAAAACTCTCAAAAGTCTTGTGAGGTTTTATTTAGCTCATTATAAAAACCTGTGAAAACATCAGTGACCAAACAGGATCATTATGGATGAGGAGCACAGCAGACAGGTTGGGGAAAAATCTGAAAATATGCCTGTGGTAACTCTGGAGGAGCTGTGGAGCTCTGATGACTGGACAACTAATAACAGTTCACGCTTCCAGTGTGTGAACGATTATTGGCTTTTATGAAGAAGTGACAAGAAGTTGACTGCAGCTTAAAGAAAGTCATTAAAACAGTTCCTGTTGATGTTTTGCCACAAGCCATGGAAGGGATGGGAAAAATGTCAAAGAAGATTCAAACAGGTGAAATTCTACTAATTGTATAAAGCACGCTGAACGTACCATCCCCACAGTGAATCTAGGCCTAAATCCAGTAGAGAATCTGTGGCAAGAAGTGAAATGTGTTCACATAGATTATTCCTATGGTGGAGCTGGTAGAGCTGCTCAGAGACGTCCGAAAAGACACGTGGGTCCGACTGCAGCCAAATGCCTTCCTACAAAATCTGAATCCTTCACATTATATGTGTGAATCTGTTCTTATATACTATGTGAATCTTCCAAAAAGACATTAAAGTCGAAGTTTATAATGACACAAAAGGTGAAAATGTTTTCGGGTTCATACAACATGGTATGAAGCCTTTTAGGAAGAGTCTAACTGTGTTAGGTGTTCTTTATCTCAAATAATCCAGATGAAAGAATGTTAAAATCAAACAGTGTTTTGTTAGGTTATTGGGTACGCATCTAATCTCTTTAAACTGTTTTATAACACTCAGCAGTACTACAGTTAATATATTTATTTCACTTAATGACTCCACTGAAAACAAATTTCCTCTCCACACATTTCAACTTGCGTTCCATCATGTGTAGAACATGCTTCCAGTTTTCTCATTATCTCCAGCACTAATGCTTTCTTCCATTAGAGCGTTAACAAGCCAGAATAATTTCTCAGCGGACTAATTTTGGAGATGCCTTGGCTAACCCTGGAGGGCATGCCTCCCCGGAACCAGAGAGCACACACTGAAATTTAAGCTCCGCTGCAGGGAACGCATCTTATGACATCTCATCTGGCAAAGAACAGAGGAAACGGTGGAGAAGTGCAAGATCAAGCTGTCAAGGCAGGGAAGGAAGTGGAAATTTATGTGTCACACCTTCACATCTTCTCAACATTAAAAAAAAAAATCCCTGTAATCCATGTAAAATCCTGAGTGGGTCACATGCATGTAAACAGCTAATTCAACGAGGCATCTAGCCCACGTTCTATAAGTTTTCTAGACGCACTTCTGGACTCTGGACTTCAGATTTCAAGCTGTCATTATAATCAAGAGTGATTATGTGTATTTACGAAATTATTTTCTCCACAACTGGAACAAAGACTTTTGACGTAAAATTTCCTCAGAAGCAACATCTAGAAGAAGAAAAGAAAAAACACAATAAATGACAGTGGCATAAAAAACAGTGACCCAAAGTAATGGTACTAACATCCATTTTACCGTGTTTGTTGGGTGAACAAGTCTGCCGTTTATGAGAGCTTGACATGGCCCTGTCGCCAGGCAACGCCACACACAGAAGCCTCCAAATTAGTTAGGCATGAATGGATAGATGAGCAATTCCCAAAACAAGGCTTTCTGTTTGGCAGTGCATTTTAAATGCTGGGAGATAGGATGGAGCAAAAATAGGGCGAAGAAATATTACATAAATACGTCGCTCATGATGAATTATTTAAAAGAAAAAAACACTGATTATATGTTAGGACATGTGCAGGCAAGAAGGACAAGAATTTTCTGGGAACATCTGGTTAAGAGTGTTAAGAGTTAGTTATTTCACTTTTTGTCCATATTCTGTGTGCACTCAATTCTTCTGGACGATTGATTGAAACCTGAGATGTAGAGTTATGAATACACACAAAACAAGCATGCTTATTTACAGCAGTATGTTTAAGTGCACACATATTCAACTATCTATTTCTTGAGACACGTGAAACACTTAAATACTCAATGAGAAAGAAAAAAATCCTGCGCTCTATTAACCTCACAATGGGGAGATGTAAAAGCAGCTCTATGGAAACCAGACCCTCATCTGACAAAAGAAGAATTTAAACAATGAAACAGCAACCAGTTAAAGTACTTAAAGCCAAAAGGTTTTACAAAAAAAAAAAGAAATCTTGTATATACATTAGAGATGCACCCATCAGACTCATGAGGCTCATTTCCAATCTTTGGATTTTGCAAATCTTTGACTGGTCAAAACTGACTTCATCCAATTAGAACTGTAATATAATGAGATATAATCAGGCTAATTTTAATACCGCAGGAAACCCCCCCAAAACAGATACATTTCTGCATCACATTTCATATTTTCTGCAGGGTCGGTTGCTATGGTTTCTGACCAGTTTCTATTTGACACTTGCAACCCAACAGTTGTAAGAATAAATTACAAACTTGCTAACTGTGTTTATTAATGTTAACATGTGTAGCACTTACAACATTTCTTCCAAACACAGAGACGCTTATTATTATTATTATTATTATTATTATTATTATTATTATTATTATTATTATTATTAATAATAATAATAATAATAATAATAATAATAATATTGGATAAGTACTTTACTATTAATTGCAATTTACTACTCCAGACATATTCTCATATTTTTGAGAAGGCAGAGCTTTTCTTTTACTCTGACGTTTCCAAGAAGCTAACGTTTCCAAACCCACTGTGTTCATTGACAAACTGCCTGAAAACTCAAAAAGGTCAAATAGAGGATATTTCCTTCGCCCAACTTGCTGCAACATCCATTCTGTCTCTCCTTTGAATGAACCAGAGACTCACCTTGATAAATACGCTTCTCTTTTAAACAGCTTCGCTTAATCTGTGTGAATCCTCTGACTGTTTTTAAATGCCTCACTCGCACTAAAAATGGCTGCTTCTGAGCAGTAAACATGAATTTACTTTACAAGCGGAAAACGTTTTAAAACAAGGTGGATTTTGACAAAGCTTTAGCCAACGAGGCACAACGCAAGACACAAGTACTGCAACAGTTTACAGATTAAAAATATTTAGCATTACATTATGATCAACTTTTGTGAATTTTTTTTCACAATATGACATTTGTGATTCAGGCATTTACTTTTTTTTTTAACTTATGGTTCCCGATAGCAACGTGAATCTTTTGGCGATGCTGACACCTGTGAACGGTGTGATGTTAACAAGACAGGCAGAGGTGAGGAGGACAAAAACTCTTTTTAAAACAGAAAGCCAGGTAGGAGCTGTGCTGAATGACAACATTGTGCATCTTGTGATGTAAATCGTGCAACATTTCTGCAATAACTAACTATATAAACAAAAAGTATCTCAATGAAAAGCCAAAGCAGAACAAAAACACTGCAGTTTGCATTGATTAAATCTATCAATAAATCCCCAAATCCTGGGAAAGATTGGAATAAATTCAAAAAGATTTAATCTGCTAGTTTATTTTAAATAGAGGCTGTTTGTTGAGTTTTTATTTTCCCAGAGTGCAAATGTTTAATTTTAAAATCATTGTTTTAATTCAATTCAGTTCAAAACATGTTATTGATCCCCTAGATAATAACATTACAGGTAATATTAATTTAACATTCCTCTAGTGAAATGAAAACATGGCTGATAAGCGATCCAGCAAAAAAAGGAATTTGAAAAAGTACTGACAGTCACTTTCCCGAGCTTAATATGTATTCACAAATAAATAATTTACTCTCAATCAAACAACAGTTGATATGACTGATCAGCTCCGTTCATTCGGCTCATTCGTTCACACTGAGATCACTGTCCTTGGTGCTGAAACCTTTAATCTGTTCCCACATTGAACGGTTTGGTCAACAACACAGACTTGGTGGAAAATAGAGCGTCATAGTGGCGTAAAATATCTGAATTCTGTTTACATACAAATGTCTCCAATGGCGCAGGAATACTTGCATTTCAGATTAAATGTGGATTAAAATGTGTTCATATCATAGCCAAACGTTTATTCTATATGATTTTTCTTTTCTTCTGTTTCTCAGTTTCCTCTCTCCTCACGAAACTAATTCTGTTACACTAACATTTGGCGTTACAAAACGATGAACTTATTTGTAACTATTAAAAATACGTGCTTGCATTTCTTTATATGTAAGAATAAGAAGATCCTCACTAATTCTACGTGAGGTGCTGTCATCACAATAACACCTCTTCGGCCACAGAGGAATGCAGAAAAAGTCACTTATTATTTCTGCTTGACCGTAAACAACCATTTTTGTGGCTGACTGTCAACAGCTCATTTTAAATGTAAAGAGAAAACCAAACGTTTCCAATTGCAGCTTAGAAACAGTCCAGAAAAGCTAAATTTCCAAAAAAAACGCGCAAGTAAAAGTAGTCGGAGATAATTTACCTTCGTGAAGCAGATTCTTTAGGGGAGGAAAACAAAGCAACACGTTCCCGTCTCCTTCTGTACGTCGTGCTGTGTTTGCCGTCGGTCCGTCCACTTTATCGCGGGGTCGTAACGCAACTTCGCCTGCTGTGTGAGCTCGCGCGCCGCTTCGTTTACTGTCCAAGGCAGAAACTGGCTGAGCGCGAGACGTGCGGCACGTGGCAGCATACTCCGCTCGCGCGCTCTTCCTCTCCTCACAGGTGTTGCGAGAGTGCGGCGCGCGCGGGAGAAGATGCTGCTTGCAGATGATGCTGGATACGACGAACAGTTCAAATCCGATCCTGGCGGTGAGGAGCGGGGCTCTGAGCTGGTTTAGGTAACCAAAACTAAACACAAAGTTATTCAAATAAAAGGAAGGAAGGAAGGAGAGAAAAAAGGAAGGAAGAAGGAAGAATGGAAATATGGTAGAAGGAGAGAAGGTAGTAAAGGAAGGGAGAAAGGACGGAAGGTGGTTAGGAAGGAGTAAAGGAAGGAAAGAAAGAAGTGAATGAATGAAGGAAAAAGATTGGTTCCATAGATGGATGGATGGATGGATGGATGGATGGATGGATGGATGGATGGATGGATGGATGGATGGATGGATGGATGGATGGGTGGATGGATGGATGGATGGATGCTAAAAGCACTAAACTGGTTCACTATTTTTTGTTAGTTCAGTGTTCGTCCGTGTTTGTGTGTTTCAGTATTTACAGTTTTATTATATCCCTTCTGCACTTAATGTGTAATAATGTGCTATGGGTAAACAATCAGCTTCAGTTTAAAAAAATAAATAAAAGTCGTTGTTTGGGAAATAAAGTTGAACATAAAATTCAAAGATACACTACTGTATATTTTCACCTGTCAGTCCTTTACAGTAAAGCTGTAATGTGTTGCGAGTTAATCGAATTAAAACCATGAACGTTTTGGTTTAGTACCGACAGGGAACGGCTCAGACTGACTCTCTCTAATCAGGATCCCTGATTCAGTGAGTCTGACTAATCAAACAGCTGATCAGTGAATAAGGAAGCTGTCATCAGCTCAGTTCTGACTTGGCATTTTCCGCTGCCGCTCGCTGACCTGATTGGAAGGCAACCAGGCCCCGATTCTAATTCCAGTCAGCATCTCTTTTGCTTTGACTGTGTTATTTCTTTTCAAACATGCTATTTTTACCTCTGCTTTGAGAAATAAAAAAAACACCTTCTAGCGTTGACACCTTCAAGTGAAAAACAAGCCGTAAGCTCTGATAGTTTATGAAATTAAACGCTCGGGGAGCAGGGAAACGTGTGTTTTTGGGTTTCAGCATCTTATTGGTGGACATGAATCAAAGAACATTTACGATGCAAACACTGTTCAGGATGAGTCCTTTCATCCCTCCTTAAATGATTATTAGACACTCGAAAAATAAACAAAAGCATGGAGATCAACAACCTGGAGGATAAGTATTGAGTGAATTTAGACTAACAGACCTTGTTGAAACTCAAAAGTATTTCAAGCAAAAAGTTTTCTACACACAAATACCCCATTATACCACTGTGGGGTATAATGGACATTTGAGTGTTTTGCAAATTTCTTAAAAACCCAGAAATCACATTTACGTGAGCGGTGACTACTTTCCGGATGCATCTTAATTCAGTTCTACTTCACACCCAGTCTTGGTATTTGCTCAAGACGACATGAATGTGAATTGGTCTGTAACATCACTGCATCTGTTTTGCTTTAGGCAATATGGACGAATATGGACGCATAATAATGTAATCATCTATGACCACATTGTCTTTTCTTATCATTTTCTAACAGCTGAATGTTTACTTAAATTGTGTGTGTGTGTGTGTGTGTGTGTGTGTGTGTGTGTGTGTGTGTGTGTGTGTGTGTGTGTGTGTGTGTGTGTGTCTGCATTGGTGCAAAAGAAAGAACAAAAGGAATCAACATCTATAAACTTTTAGCTGCTAAGTAAAATTCTGCAGGCTTGTCCAAAATAAGCATTTTTAGACTGATGTGTGATCTAAAAAACCTATCCTGTTTATGTTGATGTGATAGAAAACAGGAAAGAAAAGCACAACGGTATTGAAAATGTTTTGGTTTCTAAACTTAAAAGCACATATGCAGATAAAAATCTAGTAAAATTGTTTTGCCAAGTTGATGCACTTTTCCAGAGGCATTAAATTTTACGTTATTCTAAAATATAAAAGATGAGTACAAGCACCAGCTGTAAGAAGTGTGGCTTATGTTTAAATTGAAACAATATGAAAAGTTTTTAATTGTGTTTTTAACATTTAATCATTTAAAACCATAAAATGTGTGAAAACTTTCAAGATATTTTCATTACTACTTAATTTGTCGCAGACCATGATTTCCAGGCTGAACCTGAGGATCATTTGATTGCATTAACAAGACAAAGGAGCATCTAAAATGGTGCAGACGTCAAGGTTGGAAGAAATTAGCAAAAAAGTTTCACTGATCAATAGAAACCATTTGCAAGACTCTGACTTTATCCTGCCTCTTAAATTAATGGAGGAAAAACTCATCCTGAAAGAAAACGCTTCCTCTCAACGAAACCTGACTGTTCATCTCTGAGACCAGGCCAGTCTGCGTCTGGTGAAAAGGAAAACTTGTTGGTCAAACTTTATGAAATAATGCACATTAAATTCTCCTACGCTGAACACGGTGGTGGCAGAGTCATTGTGTGACGCAGCTGAGTTGCTGGTGAGGATATGAATGAAAGAAATACAGGGAAATCCTGGGAGAAAATGTAAAACATGCAGTCAGAAATACAATGCAACAATTTGGGCGGAAATGTGTGCAACGGTTAGAACGGCCCTGTCAAAGTCCAGACATACAGTAATTATCCAACAGAAAAACCATGATTTATCCGGGAAATTCCTGTTCAGAGAACCTCCATCCAATCTGAGCGAATCTGAGCTTTATCACAGTAAAAATGTGCAAAAATTTTAATTCTAGATGTGCTAAACTGGGAAGGTTTGGGTTGGATGCAAATACCTACTTCACTTCCCAGACTTGAATTTGTTTAACTCTTATCTTATCTCTACACAGTACTATTAGTATTATTTTTGTTTAAGTTTATTACAATGCAGCCTAATAAAATCCACCGTACGGGTTTGCGTTAGCACCGTTGGGCCAAACAAAATGAAGGAATGGATATGAATTCAGAAACGTAATCTAGATTACAATGAAACCTGAGTTGCAATCTTAACACAAAGACACACACATATACACACACAGCAGCATCAGTCTGAAACTCATTTTGCCTTTTTGTTTATTTGCATTATCATACATTAGGTACAAATGACACAATCCGTTACAAGGTTAAGTAGCTCAGACTTATGTTAAAGGTCTCAGGCTATAACAACGGAAAAAAAAGAAGAAAAATAAAACATACACCGTTTGCAAAATACAAGATGTTCGCTCTCTTTTGCAGTCTTTTGTAGATACCTGTTGTAAATTATCTATATACAAGGACAGGGATGCAGCGATTATAAAATAACACAGAAGAAGTAGGTGGAAATGTGGCTCTGTGGGTTCAGATATAAGGCATCCTTGTACTTTACCGATTCAGAAAATCGGTACCCATCATTCGCCAGGGAGGATTTATTAGAGGCCGTTGACTTTAAGCAGCAACCTTATAGGTTGCTGAAGAAAGAAAACCCTCATTCAAATGTTATACACCCAAATATAAAACAACATATGTTCCTCTGTTACTTCTGGTAAGCAAAAATTTTCTAAATCATCTCTAAAACGTTACGACAGTCTAAATGTAAAATGAGAACGAAAAGGAAGAAGAATGCTGATAATTGCCGCCGTTCAAGGGAAATCGAGAGATTCCTGATCTGCAATTCTGTGGGAAAAAAAAGTCAAGAAAACTAACGATAAAAGTGATAAATCGACTAGATTGGGGAAAAGAAGTGGATTGTTGTGACAAGGCACAGGGGGCTGATACAAACATCGCCATCAGAAAACATCGTTCAACACGTCGCACGCTTACTCCTCTGTCAAACACGCCGTTATTTCACGTCGCTGAGGAGTTTACTGACTCAGGTGATTTTCACTCCGTGGCAGTCGCAGGGCGGTAAAGGGGACGCGAGCAGACGTACGAAGAATACTCCAGTTTTTCTTTCTTAAAATCTAAAGGTTAATTACAGAAAATGAGGTTTTTATATTCAATAAACTGTAGGGGGAAAAAAACATTCACATTTACTGGAAGAAGCAACGAGAGAAGCATGGAGCAAAGTAGCTTAAAAAAAAGTAAATTAACAATCCTAGTTATTTAAGAAAAAATAGGTGTAGAATTGAATAAAAGCCAAAAGTTGGGGAGGGGGTGGAAGCTAAACATGTTGCATCTTTACAAGCAGGGGGGAAGGCACACAAGGAAAGATTAGATATTGTTACGCCCCTGATGTCATAAACTACGAGACGTTCAGTCATCTTGTTAAAGGGAAGAAGCTAGTCTAGGACACATACAGGGCAGAGACAGTATGTACAATGAATATTTGATCTTCTTTCACTGTAACTGACTGCAGAGGCTAAAATTAAACACTTAAGCTGAGTCTCTTCCTGCTGTATAGAAGAGGACACGACCGTCCGACTGACTGGCACTGCTACTCGTACTGAAACGCTACGCATTTCCACACCGATGGCGACACACTGCGATACGTTTTGTGGCCAAGCCAGAAGCTGCTAAAGATCGCCACCTGTTTGTCTGCATCTGTAGTCGGGTTCTGGTGTTTTTCCATGTTTGGCACGTGCAGAAGAGTTGTAGAATGCAGGGAAGCGTAAGAAAAATGTGTTCATCAGTATCAGCAGTGAGTGGGTGCAACACAAAGGGGCGCCGCGCTAGAGCGGGCGCCAAACGTGGGCGGGAAAAATGATTTCTAGTCGGTATTTGGAAAGCCCATATGTGTCTGCGTAAACCTCAAGAAGTACTCAGCTGTATTCCCAAGTATCAGATGTGTCCTTTGAGCATAAAACGGAGGAATAAACTGATGAAAGTGTAAACAACAGTGGCGATAACAAAAAGATCCTCCTCCATCGTTTGGTAATGATCAGTTTTTCTTAGTCGCAGCTACACATTTATTTTGCAATTGTTGTTCTATTCACCAACACAAATCAACCAGGTGCCATATTGTGGTTAGTCCTGTCACCATAAGCAATAAATCAGTTATTCAGATGATAAATTAAAACGAGTGTGGTCATATCCGTTTGGACATCAATCGTCATAGAGAGGCTCCCTTTGAATGCCGTTGAAAAGCCGCTATTTTGAGAACAAACAGTTGACACCCAGTAAGAAATAGTTAGTCTGCCTCTTTTGACCGTTTTCCCTGTCGAACCTGAATCGCTCTTTTATTTTTTTACTCCAAAATCCATTGTAGTTATTATAGTTTAATTTGTTTTGCTTTATTTTTTGCATATTTAAAAGGCTTTCTGGTTCCAGTGTCAAATTGAAATTGAATGTTTTTTTGTCATTTTTCAGTGGATGGACTCACATTAGTATGTCATTATTACTATATTTGTTGAGGATGGTCTCAAAATTACATTATTGTTTACTGCAAAAATGTCTGGGCCAACAAAATTTTTCAGGCCTGTTGTGTTTCCATATATTTGTACTATAAGGAGCTCCAGACCAAAAACGAGCAACATGATTTCTGCCATTATTTTCCATATTGGTGTGATCTCATTAAATCTAAACACTAAAAGAAACAACACTTTTCTTACTGATTAGCCTCTAGCTATCAACATTACCTAATATTTTTGGAAAAGTTGTTTACTTTGCAATCTAACTGAGCAACCAAACGTCACTCTCACTTGGTGCTTATGCTCAGAGATCTGCTAAACAGATTTACCGTCTCAATAATCCCTAAATTTGCCACTTCGCACCTTCTCAGTGCAACATCGATCAGACTAACGGGCTACATTTGTGTCTTTATACAGATCTGCAAGCGGTCAACAGAGGGTCTCCAAACAAATCAAAATATACAGACAAAAGATGTGAAACAAATTAGAAACAACTCGGAACAATTACAGAAAAAAAAATAAAAATTATCATTTCGTCCACCTATAGTCCCAACAGTAGAAATCTCTAAGCCTGTCTAAAATGCTTCTTTGGGAAAAACATTTATTTAAAGAATTTCAAATAAGTGTGTCTAAAACGACTTATCCCTTTGCCAATAAGTACCTCCGTTTTGCAACGTGTTGTAATGTTTTTCCAATTCACTCCCATTTTGAGACACAAACCTTTCTCACTCATGTATTTAAACATTAACCCTTGTATGTAGAAATGGGGTCCAACCGACCCCACACATGTAAAACTTGTATCATTTGCCATAGTTCTCTATGTTTGCCTCAGTTCTCGCAGCACAAAGGTTAAGCACCAGTTTATTTCTCCTGGTAGCAAAGTGTTTCGATAAACTCTGGGTATCAGATGGCGGATGGCCCCTTGCTCTTGGAAAAGTCTGGTAGTGAAACATAGAAACTTCAAAAGTACAAAATGGCAAAGGGACAAAAAGGACGACAGCGCTTGAGTGTTGGATTAAAAGTTGAAAATTCTCCTCTTGCAGCATGCAGCACTGAGATGCCATGCACGAATGTTGCTTGTTAAACCGCATGCACACGCAAGACATTCACCAACTAGGAAATGTGTCCAATCCAAGCAAACCTGCAGTCAATATTTCTGAGAAGTACAAATAACAGCAATATAACAAAACAAGTACAACCAATTTCTTTTCCCACAACCTGTTAAGCTCATCCAGCCGATCGGCTTCAAACACTCGTACAGGCAGACATTGGCTTTACCGACTCAGGTAACAAACCGAAATGGTTGCATGTGTTGGTATAAAAAAAAGCAAGTCATACGTATTTAAAAGGGTTAAAAACTATGTACAGAGAAGGTACACACCGATTCTTTCTTTGATTAATCCATTAGTCTGAGCTAAAAATGGGGGTAAAGTAAGCAAACCTACTGATATGTTACAGCATAAAAGCAACGAGTTTTCAACAATTATTTTCAGTATTTGTCACAGCAAAGTTTGGAAAACAAGTTTGAAAATATCCTCCCTGTGTCTGCTTAGATATTTATGGCGAACGAGAATTTGAACACTACCTAGTGGTGAAAAATGAATGAACTTACTTGGATTTCATGAGAGATTTGTGCAAACCAAACTAAACTAAACTAAAGCTGAATCAAATTTATCTTGTCCTCAAAAGGATTCATGAGGGACATAATAACAGCAGGGCAGTAGCTACGCACATTATTTCATAATCAGTGCCTAAAGTCGAGTTTTACGAACTGGGAACATCCCTTTCCGTGCCTAAATGTCGTAATGTTGTTATTCATTTTTTAGCTGATTTGCTACAGATGTACATTAGGTGAGTTTGGGATGGAAAAAAAAAGAAAGAAAGCAATTGAAATTGAATTCCACACAGTCACCGTTTAAAGTAAACAAGCAGAAACCCAGAAAAATGACACAGGACACATTTAATTACCAGGTGCTGTTCCAACACCTGCACCACCCGTCCTTCATATTTGGCTAGAACATCTAAACTGCCTGATATGCGTATTCTGATTACCTAAAAAAATCAAATCACCAGCTACAGTACCTTGTCAAAAGTACATACTAACCCCAAGAAATTTTGCACATCTTTCCTGTTACAACCACAAACTTCACTGGATTTCACACAGACTTGTTTTTTTTACGATACACGAGTGTGGCAAGATCTATACATCTATATCCATGCAAAATGCTGCGTGTCTGAAAACCAGCACCCTGAACACACCGTCTCCACAGCAGAATACGGCGGTGGCACCGTCATGCTGTGGGAATGCGCCTCTTCAGCTGAACATGGCAGCTGGTCGGAGTCGATGGGAAAATGGATGAAGCGCATTTAGCACCTAGAATCTTCCTAAGAACCTTAGGCGAATTTGAACATTTTTCAAACTGTGTTTTCAGATTTTTAAATGAGAAAGAACATATTTTAAAATCACATATTCTCATCCCGACTGGTTGCTTTGGACCTGCCGAAATCCGTCAAAGCTTGTGGTTGCAGCGGAAAGAAATCTGAAAAGTTCAAGCGGTGCGACTTCCTTTTGCGCGGCGCTGCAGACCTATTGACACCATTTGAATCCACTGAGGCTTGTAAACATATTTTGTTTTCTAAATCATATACTGGCATAGATTAATAAAGCCTGGCACCCTTCCTTGTTTGAACGCCTCCCAGGTTACAGAGACACGTCGTCCTACAGTGCATGATTAGTAAAAAAAACCAAAAACTAACAAAAACAATTATGTCTCATGGCGACCGAAACCAATCTAGTCTATTCAATTCATATTCTGTACTGGCAAGAGAAAAAAAAAAGATGTACAAAGTAAATATGCATGCCCTAGACTCCTGCTTAGGAAGAACACCAACACATTGGGATCAACTGTGGGACTCGAGGCTATAGTCGGATTTCGTCGACGGTTGGTTTTAGGTAGGCGGCAGTGAGCAGGGGTCTTTGTCAGAGACTCTACCATCCTGATCCTCCTCCTCCTCATTCGTTGTTGACGATCGACGGGTGAACGAACTGAGGGTTGATGAAGGAGAAGCCTGCGAACTCGGCCTGGTCGATGTTGGCTATCACCAGCTCGTCGGGCGGCGTGAGCTGGGGTTGGGTACGCGTGAAGAACTTGTCGAAGTTCTCCGCCCCTTTGCCACACTGTAAGAAAAAACAGAAGACGAGACACACAAAGGAGAGAGGAGGGATGTTTAGATGGCAGGTATGTGGAGGTGTCAGAGGTAAACAGAAAGACGGGAAACTGTTTGCAGAATAGCACAAACTGTCGATTCAGAGAAGCTCTGTAGTTGTTTTTACAAATTTAGAGCAACTTGAAGCAGAACTTGTATTCCCAAAACATTTCCACATTTTCTGCACTAATTTTAAGATATTTTGTCTCACAAAACAAGACAAAACAAAACAGAACCTTTATGTGTAAGTAGAAGGAAGATGAAGTCTGGTTTTCCTTTCTTTCTTTTTTAATATTTTTGAGAAATGAAAAACTGAAAATGTTGCAGAGCAACGTTTTGCTGCAACTTCCCATGCAAATCTAAACTCAATATGTCTTTAGCAAACTTGTCTAAACATAACATTTTGCTCATTTCCCCCCCCTAAATAGTTCAAACTTATTCGGAATAGTTTCTGTATTTTATTTTTCCCCTAGAATCTCCATTGGATTTAGGTCGGACTTTGATTGGGCCATTAAAACCCTTCAATGTGCTGTGATCTAAACCACTTGATTGTAGGTCTGCCATTGGATGCTACTGTTGGATCCAACGGCTTTGCTCCAGTTGGATGCCAAACCTTCATTCTAGCTAGAAATATTTATCTTTATTGTTATTAGTTTTAATATTAAATGTTTATGTAATCCCAGTTAGTGAAGACATGATTTTGTCTGTTGGTAGAAATGATGCATAATAAACCAGAGGAATGTATAAGAGAGAATAAGCAGCAAAAGAGAGTCCTCCTACTCATGGGGCTAACCTACATTGTTGCAAACATTTTACCACACACAAACAAGCACACAAATACCCTCTGCGAACACAACTTGCATTTAAGTTTCCCTTAGGAGCAACTCCTCTGCAGTTGTCTACTGATATCTATAAAGCCATTTCACGGAGCTCCATCACACACACATACACCGCAGAATAAATTAAGAGCGGATGGCAACCTAAAGAGCCTCTCACCACCGCGTAAACCTTGACACCCTACATAACAAGCTTTTCATTACTTACAAATAAGATTTACACTCAAGGTTTGACTCAACACAAAGGCATGTTGGAGATTCTGGTTGAGTGGAAGAAAGCTTTACAACCATCAGAGACGACGATGCGTTAGGCGGACACGACGGCGACCGGAAGAATCCGGCTAAAAGCTACACAAAAATGGTTTGAAGACAACAACTTGGATGTTCTGGAGTGGCCCAGTCAAAGCCCAGACATCAATGCCATAGGGTAAAGTTGCGGCATCCAGATGGGCCAATACACACTGACTTTATGCCTTGATTGCATCCAAAGGTTCATCTAATAAATACAGACTTGAAAGGGGGTGAATAATATGCAATTACTAATTTTATGTTACATTTTTATTTTAAGAGAGATTAATTTTGTAGAGATCAGATCTCACTTTGAGATTAAAGTTTTAGTTTTGCCATTTTGGTCGAAGAGGCCCATTGTTGCTATGTGTGTTTCAGTCGTTGAGTTCCAGCGTTTCAGTGTCTATCAGCGTCTCGGTATCGGCGTGTTAAGGTGCCGTCAGAAAAGGTGCAGATCGCTCTGTGTTTTGTTGTTTTTTTTACTCCTTTTTCCACTTCTGAACTGGCCGGCCAACACCGAGCTCGATTCAACCGAGTCGAAGAGGAAAACTCGAGGGCGCAGATGTGTCCAAGAGGATTGCGCTTGCGTGGGAGTTTTTTTTTTCTTCTTCTTCTTCTTTTTTTTTTTTTTTTTTATTATCTTTGACTGTGTCCACTGCCACCGTCAGGTGACATTCGCCCTGAGCGAGCGCTGCCCTGTCGCAGCTGATCGACAGCAGGACCGACACCGCCAGATGAAAATCAAATGTGGCTGAACGTGCGCGCGCGCACAAACAAATGGCGTCCTCCCCTCCCCTCCGCTCCCCGCGCCGCGCGCGCACACACACCTGGCGGCTAATCGCCAGCGTCCTTCAACTGCCGGGCCGCTCCGTCCACTTGTCGTCTTCTATCCATCACGGAACAGTCATCGCTCAAGCGAGGCAGCACACTTTTTTTTTTTATTTTTTAAATGTGACCTCCTACGACAATCTTCGGCACCGAAACGTCCCTTTGTGTGGCCCCGAGCGGCCGGTTAACTTGTGACATCTGGCCGCCGCCGCAGGGGGCGACGCCGCCGCCTCTGTCGCAGTGAACGCGAAGCATATGCGGGATGAAGCTTCAGCTGCAGCGCGGACAGCAGCTCGCTTCGTTTGTCCCAATATCTTGTCTTTTATTTCGCCGAACACGATCCAAGATTATCGCACGGTATTTTCCCCTCGGTTCTGGAGTGCCAAACGCCCGAAATATGGAAATCATTCCGCAGAAGCCGCTCTAGTAGAAAATAAAAAAATGCTTGTTACATTTATTTTCCCCCCCCCAAGAAAAACAAATGGAAGGCAAGCGAACGCCTCATTAGGCAGTGATTCAGTCAGGCCTTAGTGGGTGAACTCTGGTCAGCATCTATCATGACACAGCGTCCTACATGAGTTTGTATGACCTACTTTCTATCATCTTTAATCCGCCTCCGTACCTCTTTACACACACATGTCCCTTCATTTAACTACATTAAAAGAACACACACAGCCACTTAGGAAGATAAATAAGTCTGTGCCTCCATTAGGGTTGTGTTGAGACACACTTTGACTCTTGTGTCTTTACTTCCCTCTGCTTAAAGCTGGCATTATGCAAAACTTTCCTTAGATTTTCTTCTTTTAAAATTGAATTAACACAATAAACAGCAGAGTAGTTGCATCTAATAGCAGATATGTGGAGCTGTTTCATAGTAAAAATGATTACAATATGATTACTAATGATCATTTCATGAAATATATCTGAAACTCTTGAGCTATTATTCAAGACTGAATTACTGTACGGTAAATGTAATGTAGTCTAACAAAATAAAGTTCCTCAGGTTTAATCAAAGTTTGTATTGATTACAGAGATTAGTTTTAATGATGTAAAAACTTCTTGCAGGGAAATATTTTTATTGGTTTAGGAAGATATGTTACTTTATGAGTCAAGGGTTTCGCAAACATGCATGAAAAGTCAAAGCAAAACTCCAGGTATATTATATATTATATATATATATATATATATATATATATATATATATATATATACACACACATATGTTGTTTTTGATGAGGTAATAACATGATGTAAGGCTAAAGAAAAAAGTTTATTTTACATAATACCGTCCCTTTAAGGTGAAAAGCAGGCAGTTGCATATGTGTCGGGTCTCACTCGTATGACTTATTTTTCTTTCAGCCACAGCAAGTCAAGGCTTTATATTTTTACAAATTGCTGTATCTCAGTGGATGTGTGGCAAAGTATGTCATCCACATACATTTCTTGGAAACTGCACCAACTCGTTTCTTTTTCTTTAGTTTTCACCGATTATGATTCAGCAGCTCTTGATCTGACCCACTTTTTTTCCCCATTCACATGCGAGTGTCAATTATGTCGGCACACTGGAAATGAACCGGACTTTGAATACCAACACAGTTTGATGTTGCTGGGATTTTTTTATACCTACAATCCCACCTGTGGCAGACGGTCGCAAAGTGCCACCATTGACTTCTATAAATATGCACCAGTGCCAACTACGTTTGCCATGACAGTCGTTCTACCGTCTTCTGTGTTGTCTCAGGTCCTGGTCTTGTACATACAGATGGCCTGACTTTCCCGGTTAGGCAGTTTTTCTTTTTTTTTTTCACTGCAATTCCCCAGCTGTTGCAACCAAATGAAGTGTGATTGATTGAGGGGCAAAGAAAAATGAAGAAAGAAGGCAAAGGAAAGAGGAGGAGTTGGATTAGAGAGGCAGGAATGGATGAAGGGTGAGAAGTTGATTTTTAATGGTAGCCAGTTATCGTTAATGGACTCGGGAATAACATGCCATTACATGGCACAGGAGGTGGATCATTCAACCCTTTGGCTCTCTCTCCAAATCTCTCTTCCCTCTAAGTGTCGTACATCCAGAGCCATGGCAGCATGCGCTTGTGCGGTGAACATGCATGTTTAAATGCATTAAATCAACCAGTACAGTGCCTTTCATAACACTCGACTTTTCCATATTTTGTCACTTCATAGCCATGAACTTCATTGTGTTTATTTGGGGATTTTTGAGAGCTTAACAGAGGAGAGGTTTTCAAAACTTTCATGACCAAAAATCTAAAAGGTTTGTCGTCCATGTGCAATCAGTTCAGCGTGAGTCGTCTCCAGCAGTCAGGCGATTAGCCGAGAGAGACCTCTTCTGTGCACATTTAGGGGCGCTTCACAATTTTCAGTGAAATCATCATTTTGTAACAATCCAGCTGCTTGTTTACACGTCTCCAGTGATCAGTGGCACGTTTTGAAACCACGTCTCAGAGGGAAACTTTTCTGTTACTTCTCCCATTAATCCCCTTTAAAACTCCCCCTTTAAAATTGCGCAAATTAAAACTACAAAAACAAATGTAGTTTCGAATTTGGACATTTGGAAAAGTTCAACATCTTTGGACACTTTTTAAGGCACTACATATATACGCTCACTCTCTAGTACTCAAGTCTCTAGTAGCTTTCGATTCTCACCACTGCACACCCAAGCAACAAACTGATGCAGAAGCAGCAGAAACCTCCTTCAGCACTTTTTAAAATCTATACAAAACGTCTTTTTCTTCAGCCAACTCACACACACGCACACGCACACACACACAAACATTTTTCTTCGACATACACATACAAAGCTCACAATGCATCCACTCGATGGGTAAAAACTCAGTCAGGATTCACCTTATCGGAGGAGGTGGGGCCCTTGGGGGTTGAAGCAGTGGAGAGGTGAAGTTTTAAAAATGAACACACACGGACACACACATCTGTAAACAACGGTGAGTGAAGTATTTGGTTCCTGTGTTTGTTCCTGAAGGAAATGCAGCGTACATGAATCCTCTACAGTGCTGGGAGTCTTTACTTTGATTAATGTTCATGAATTTGGGTCATAAATGAGTTAAAGGGTGAAGTTTGGATTCAGGATTTATTACCAGCAGTGGATCAGGTATTACAATTTCTATTTTGGAACATTTTTAAAAATGATCACGAAAGTGACTATTTTGGTTGTTTTTTAAATTTTATTCAAAATCATCAGTGATAACAGTTTGTGTTGGTGTCCATGTCAATAAGGACAAAGAGCCAATTTTTATCAGTAAAAGAAGAACTTGTATAAGTACATTTTATTGAAAGATGTATATTTCATTAAAGTAGAATTAGCAAAGCAGCTTTTCATCGTTCAAGTTGGGATCATTTTTTTCAAAAGGCCACAGAAATGAAACAAACTATATTTTAGTTTGTTAGTTTGTTGAGTAAATGTTGGACAAAAAGCATTTGGGACCAAACTCATTTAGGGATTCTTACTGTATCTCTGAAGTTTGGTTTTTATTAGCAAATGTAACATGTGCAAGAATTTCAAATGTTAGTGGCTTGGTGATGGTAGATAAAAGCGTCATTCTTTTTTTGGGGATAAAAATGTACAAATTCCCAAAGGGAAATGCCTCCACTGTGTGCTGCACAAAGATAAGGCGTATCTGTCATGTGTGATTGTTTGAGCAAAAAGCTCTGGGAAACTCAGATAAGACCTTTTAAGCTCTAATAATCAGAACAAGAACAGCAACTAATGTAAAGATAAGGATTAGTTTGTGTGGATTGAATTTCCTCAATGCCACAAATCTTATAATAAAAAGAAAAATAGCTCTACTTGACATACAAACATGTTCAACTTTGTAAGAAAGTTTGAATGAAATGTGGCATCACGTAAAAATTAGTTCGTAAAAGGAACAAATTGTTCATACTTAAAGTTTTGTGTGCTCAGGTTTACCGAATTTATCGATGATCAAAATGCAAAAAAATAAAGAAGAAACAAATTTAGAAATATTACATATACGTTGTTAAATGTTGGGAGAGTCAGATTTTTTTTAACTGAATGTTTTATTTAGTTATTCTGCATCCTAATTTGACTCCAGCTGAATCAGAAGTCTGGGAAAGTTCTGTATTGTTTCAGTCTGTGCCGTTTCCAAGCTTTAAAATGATCATGTGACATTTTTGTTGCAGTGCTCCAGATGCAATCATATACAAAAAAAACCTCTTTCCATGGAGATTACATGAATATATTTAGGAAATGTCACAATTTATTCCACCATTTATTGTGGTGAATAAATTGCGGTGGAACAGTGGTGACAAAACAACTGTTGTCACCACTGTTATAGAAAGTGTATAAAACCTACTTATTAATTTATATTATTTTAGAACAGGCTCAAATTGAATTTTTTGAGAGGCATACTAAAAACACTTATTTCTGCCCTACCATTGCAAATGTAAACATGTTGAATTTGCTAAACTTTTACAAAAGCCATGTAGTCAGATGAGTCCGAGATTCATGGCAACACAATGAGACTGAGTTTGGAGCGAAAATGACTCATTGTTAAATATGGTGGATAAAGCAATAAAATGTGTATTTTAAGTGTTTTTCTAAACATCTCGTTTAGGGCTGAACTAATTAATCGTGATGAATCGATTAATGAAATGATGGTTAACTAATTTAGTAATCAATTAATCGTTAACTAGGGACTTCAGACTGAAAGAAGGCCATTTGATGAAAAAACCCCAACAAAATAAGAGCCAAAACTGTATAAAAATAAGTACATATTTTGCATTTCAGATGAACAATAACAAAAAACATGGTCTGTAAAAATATTTTAGCCAAAATTCATTGAAGAAATGCAGTTATTGCATTGTAGGCAATACAATGTGTATTTTCTTATTTAAAAAAAAGAAATTTGCAATATTTGGTTCCATGTATTTTTTTATGCATGTCTAATATTATATAAATAAAAGTGATTAAAAAAATATGTAGAGCGTCCAAGTCTTTAAAAAAATCTGATTTATCTGATCATTTAATCATCAGAATAATCGATTACTAAAATATTTGTTAGATTCATCCCTGTTCTTAATCAGAGCTGCCAACAAATGTGTGTGTTCAATCTGGTTGAGTTAAACTTTTGTAGAGAAATATCTAGAGTTTCTTAGAATGTCAAAGTTATTTGATTTAGGTTTATGTCGATACTTTTTTTTTCCTGATGATTAAGATGAATTTTCTACTTTAGGTCAAAAAAAGAAGAGAGATTTACTTCCCCTAAAATGATTATTTTGCAGACAGGATGGATGAGCAGTGAAAGTCTTAGAAGGAGGAAAACAAACACCTTTTTTTCCCTGCACCTTTTATCGTGCATAAACCTGAACCGTAGAAATAATCCTCATAAGGAGAAGCGTTAGGACTTATCATAATCTACTGCTGAAAAGTATTAGGAAAACCTGTGGCTTTCTGCAGCCTGGATGTGTCGACTTACCACTTTGGGCTTGAAGGGCGGCTGTATCTCTCTGTTCTCCAGGCGCTCCCAGTCGATCCGTCTGAAGAAGGCGTGTTCTCTGATGTCTCGCTCTCCTTCAGCGCCGCAGCCCAAACGCTTCGCTGGTTGTTTGCTCATCAGCTGTTGGAGTGAGGAGATAAATCAGGACAATATGAGACAACAAAACATTCCTCTGTAACATGAGCTGCAGCACTTCAGCTCAGATTTTGGATTAAAAATGAGACGCTGTGTGAATGTCTAGTTTAGTTGTATAAAACGTTTCAGCAGCAAGGCCATTCAAAGTATTTTACAGAATATAATGACCAATCAGAATCATCGAGCAAATACACATCGATATATGTTGATCTGTTTTCCACTTACTAGGAATCAAAAGCAACTCTCAACAGCTGAGTTTTTAACTCAGTGTTTCCGCATTTTTGCAGTTTTCTGGAAGTTTCCTCCAAATATTTTGGTGTACAGAAACTGAATGCTGCACTTTACTCCCTGTCGGAGGTATACTGCCTAAGAAAGAAAAAGTAGCTCTAAATTCTTTGTCGGCAGGTTACTAGCAGAAAAATGGGCTTTAGCAATCATATAAAGGTAACTTTTTTATTTTCACTTTAAAGGTTCGAATTGTAGTCCCCAGATTTCATCAGGAAAAACAGAAAGCATAAATTAGAAACGTGAAGTGAGATGGTTTGAATGTGTATGTTGCTACAAAATGCTTTCCTATTCAATGATGCAAGAAAATACCATAAAGTGGCTCAATTTGATCCCAAAATATGGTTCAAAACGTCCCTTCAAAACAGATAAACGTTTCCGGTTTTGGAAATAGAGGCTCAGATTGGCGTCACTTTATGTGAAAGCTAAATAAATGATCAATGGCAGCACCATTTACTAAAAAAATTAGAATTAGTAGATTTGGATCTTTTCGTTTGAATGTACCTCAGTAAAAAGTCATCACCTCTCGGTTCTTTCGCATCTCTTGACATTCAATTTTGCTGCGTTTCTAGGTCAGCGGATGACAGCTAAACAGATGGGCCTACAATGTGTGACATAATGGCTTTCCCCTCGTTTTCCCTCCGCCTGCTCTGCCTTTAGAGAACCGCCGTCTCTTCAGCTCACCCCGACAATTTGCACCCAGTCTAGAAAGTAGAACAAGACTCGTCCATCCAGAATATGGAGAGCTGTGCAAAATTGATATTGATGTGACTTTAACTACCTAGGTTAGAAATAATGTCCTACTCTTTTGATAACTTTAAAAAAAAGCACATTTATCTGGAAGAGATATCCATGTGACAAAGCAACACGGGGTTAAAATGAGATATGTATGATTAATACATCTAAAGTATACATTAATTTACCGCAGCAAGCCATAATAAATGGAATACTGACCAACATATTTCATATGTTTTGATGATGACTCCCTCAACAAAATGTAATGTTTGCTACCGGTTTCTCGATTGGTGACTGAACGTTGTTCTTGTAACTTTTTCTTTTTGAGAAATTGTTGTTGATATGAGGGAGAAACAATAGTAGTTCATGGGTTTAGTTCTGCCCACAAGCTGCCAGTCAGTGAAAGGCATAACCCTGCTGCCAAACACGCCATCAGGACGAAGCGCCTCACACTTTGAGAAAGTCTTGAAGCTCAGCGACTCCCTGATTGGTCTGGAAGCCTCATGTCACAGTGTGAGATACAATCACCACCACAGACTATTTTAAATGAATAAATAAATAAATGTGGACATTTTAATCAAATTTCTCTTACTGGTGTCAACAACCTGACTTCAACACATCAGGACCAAATTAGTCACACGTGCTGCAGCTTTGAAACTTTGCGGTTTCATCCAGTTCCTGCTGAGAGCTTTAAAAGTAGCAGACAGGCTGGGCAAGAAGGTGAGAATAAATACTTAGACAATAAAAATTAGAGAGTAAGATGAGATCTTCATCTGGGGGATAAGAGCAAAGATGAGAGCTTTTTAAAACAAGTTTCATTATTATTATTATTATTATTATTATTATTATTATTATTATTATTATTATTATTATTATTATTATTATTATTATTATCCTTTTTAAATAACTGTATTTAGTAATCAGTGTTTGACCAGAACAAGAGCTTTGAGAGTAAACTCCTGATTAGAAATAATGTGTGAAGCTTTCATGTCTTCCAAGTGTAAGTGTAGTTTTTCATGCTGTTCCTGTTCTGAATAGTGTGCGTCTATTGGGATCAATGGTGTGAAGTTCACAGCGTTCACTGTGTCCAGCACCGATAATCTTATGTTCAGTGTTTATGCAGTGGCATAAAATGAGGTTATTGAATTATCTGAGCCATATTTAAGTATCTGCTGCCTTCTTTCTGCAGCAGTGGTACAATAAGTCCGGTTCGCGTGGCGTGTGAGCGCTGCAGGGCTTTTTCTTCTCTGACTAGTCTGAAAGAAATCAGTGGCAGGCTTGGTTATGTGGTGATGAAAGTGTTTGCTGCTGTGTTGAATGTGCTGTAAGGTGATGCAGGAGTGTTATCTTCCACGTCATTGTGTCTTTTTACAACATTAAAAGAAAAGGAAAATAGGCAACAATGTGACTTTATGTGACTTTAAGGCTTTATGAGAAAAAACCCCACAGGGAAACACGGGGTAAAGTAAAAGAACAACTAACAAAATACAACTAAATGTAAATAATCAAAAAGCCCTGAAGTAACATGTCAACGGGAAACAGGAAGTGATGGATTACTGATCAAAAGTTCATCATCACTTAAATAATCACTTAAATTTAAAAAATGCCTCATTTATTTTAACTTTAATAGAGTTGTTAGCTGTACTGCTAATTATCTAACTAATCACAGAAAAATATGTTTCCACTTTGCTTTACAGCTAAGTAAATGTTCTCAGATTAAAGGTTGGAATTTTAAAGAGTGTCTTTATGGCACCAAAATAGAAAAGCTCATTTATTTTACGGCATTTACACATCAGGGGTGCCAAAAATAGTGGCGAATTACACATTTCCAAGATTCCAGAAGATCTTCATCATCACTTTGCTTCTTAAAACTATCCCTCCGTCTCTCTTCGTCTTCTCTAATCCTTCCTTCTCGTAATCGCTTTACAATTTTCAAACTTCTTTTTTTAGATTCTGGTTAGAATCGTATTAATCCATGACAGCGTTGCTCAGGAATTCAAGAAACACGTATATTGATTAACATTTGACTGAAATTGTTAGAAAACATTTGTTCGTATAAGGGAAGTAAATCTCCACAGTGTGGGAATATAAACAGGGTTAAAGCTGCTAAAGAGCTGTTAAAAAGTGTCGGGCTGCAGGACACAGACGCATTTCTCTGCAAAACGCAAACCGAAGGAAAAAGAAGACAAAAACAATTCAGTGGATAGGAAGGGACAGTAAGACGAAGCACATTAGCGCACAGTTCAGCAACATTTTAGGGCCTCAGGATACAAACAAAACTTTTATATTAAATTCTTCTAACACACAAGTCGTTTTCCTTTTTCCTTCGTGTTGGTCGGGAATATTTTTCTCATCGTTTGGTTTAACAATAGTTTCATTTCTGCGGGAGAAACACCAAAAGCTGCGCTGTCAAAGCCCGATCCTCACCTGCTGATATTGATATCATACTGTGAGAAATCTGTTTAGGACATTTCTCATCTTCCTCACACCACCACCACCTTATTGACATTTTGAGGTTGGGATTTTGAGCATCATTATGCAAAAGACTAAAACAAAAAAAAAATCACCATCAAATTGTGCAACATCCCAACATCTGTAAATCCAAATTGATCTGGCTGTGCTCTGTGGACATATGTTTTCATTTTTAAGTTTATCCCCTTATAAGAGAATCTCAGGTTATAAGAGCTAATGTTAGAAGCTCTTATAACATTAGTTAATGTTGTAAAAGCCACAATAAAAAAACTGTAGAGCATATTTTTAGAGGAAGGCAGACATATGCATGAACATGCACAAATAAATGCTTTCTAAAACATTCTCAGTAGCTGGATTCCAAGTGATGATGAAAACACCACTGTAATTTACACCTGAACTTAAAACAATTTCCTTTGAAAATTTGTATCATTACCAATAACCACAAAATTGAACATATTTTCTAAATGGAAACATATTAATTAAAAAAGGCAGGTTTAAAAAAACATTTTGAAATATGAATCTGTTGCATCCGTCACCACCGTGATTTAGCACGTGAATGAGCTATTTCATGTGTGTTTTAGTCGCATTTGTTGTTTAATGAAAACACTGTAATTGCGCAATTGTTTTTTTTTTTTTTTTTTAAAGCATTAACGGAATATCAATGTTGGCGTTACCGGCGGTTACCAATGGATGTACTGGCCCAAACGTTGCAGCGGAAAACCCCCAACTGAATGCGAATGTTATTATTATTATTGTTGTAAAGAATTTTTTAAAAATACAACCATATTTATTTAACAACATAGTACTAAAAATAAAATATAAAAATTACTACGGTTTTTTTAAAGCAGTTAGCGGGAAAAGAAAAATAAGAAAAAAAAAATCATTAAGTTCAAGTAATCCTCCAACTTAATAAGGTTTTAATAAACAAACTGAAAATATGGCAAATAAAAAAATACTAATTCAAATGCATATTTTATTTTAAGCTAGATGGGAAAAAAGCTCACATAATCCAGTTTTCATAGTTACAAAATAAAAAATAAAACAAAACAAGGAAAGTAATTATTATCCGCTCACCCCTTTGCAGATGGAAACGGCTTCTTTGGACATGGACTTTGGGTAGGAGACGTTGTGCTCCATGATGGACTGGAACAGCTCATCTTCATCCTCACCATCAAACGGAGGCTGTGGGTGGAGGGACACCATGTTCAGGGTTTCATCCGTCATCACAAAGTTTACAAATACGTTCAGTCGGCAAAGCCTCATCACGGATCGCGTCAGTTTCGAACCGAATTAACGGCTGCAGACGCAGCGAGGCTTTTATGCTTTATTCTCTCTGCATTGACCGTTTCCGCTAAAAATACACGATTAAAAGGCATTTTCATCTGAACAAAAGAGGACAAACAGCCAGAAACGGTGGCTGTGAAACATTAGATCATGTTTCATGGAAGTCCTTGTGAGGTCAGTGAAGTGGATGACCCAGCTTCCCTGCTCGCTGGCTCGTTATCATCAGTTACCACAGTATGGCTGCTCTGGCAGTCCATAAAATGAATTATTCGTCATTTCCACACCAGCGGCCCTCATCGACCAGAGGTAGCCTGTCTGCATGAATATATATGTCCTCCTGCTTTTTTGCTTTAATATCATCGGTCTACCGGATATTCCTTTAGCGCCGCTTTGACAGAACAGGAGGTATATGAGTGATTTTGTGTTATTTCACATGTTTAGTTTATAAAACTTAAAAAGCTTTAAGGTCATAGTGAAACAAAGTTATGATTTTAGATTGATGATTTACATAAAGTATATATA